>PVJC01008826.1:0-47460 GCA_004026665.1 Murina feae | reverse complement strand
GCCTGCCTCCCAAGCTTGCCTACTGCCCATCTTCCTCCAACCACCAGAAAGCAGAGAAAACCCCGCCTCGTGGTCAGGCCAGCCTTTTCCTGCTCCCTGATCCCCGGAAGGGACCTGGGAAGCCGCCAAGAAGGCCGCCGACTCTTTCCCACTCACCCATCCCCTGCTGCCTTCCTTTCCCACTTTCCGGTGCCGCCAAGGGGTCTGGGGAGCTGCCAAGCAGGACCCCGGCCCCTGCAGCCTTGCTTTCCCGCTCCCGGGTGCTCCGCAAAGGGCCTGGGCAGCCACCAAGCAGGCCAAGACCCCCCACCCCCCGCCGCCTCCTTCCCACTCCCCGGCCCGCCACCTTGCTTTCCCACTTCCTGGTGCCCTGCAAGGGGCCTGGGAAGCCCACCAAGCAGGCCACTGACCCCCTGCTGCCTCTTTCCTGCTCCCCGATGCCCCTCCAAGGGCCTGGGAAGCCCACCAAGCAGGCTACCGACCCCCTGCCGCCTCTTACCCGATTCCCGGTGCCCTCCAACCCTGCTGCCTCTTACCCGCTTCCCAGTGCCCTCCAACCCTGCCGCCTCTTTCCCACTCACAGGTCCTGGGTCCTGCGCTGTTCCGCCCTGCAGCCGGTCTGTGCACTCGGGAGGTCCCTCAGCCCGGCCTGTGCCCTCTCACAGTCTGGGACCCCTCTGGGGATATCCACCTGCTGGCATGCCTGACCAGGCTGGGTGAGGGGCTTTAAAGCTGCCCACAGCTCCCATTGACCCAATGTCCCAGCAAGGCCGGCTGGACGCAGGTTCTGGGGTTTATCTCCTATAATTGATGCTGTTCCTTTAAGGGCTGGGGTTTGTTTATCTTCTATAATTGATGCTGTTCCTTTAAGGCGATGCCTTTTACTAAGGAAGCCTCCTCTGCCTCACCTCCCGGCTTCTATAATGAAACAATTGTTACTCTTAGACTCAGGCCTGGCTTATTATGTTGCAAATGTGTTGCAACATATTATGTTGCCTGTTTTGCTTCAGGCAAGGCTAAGGAGCCAGCGAGCAGGTAGTTTCGCCTTCGCTCCTGCTGCAACGGACGCTGCCTAAACGTTTACTCAGGTCCGTGAGTGGGGGCTGCCATGTTGGCTGGGCTAATTTGCATACAGTCGCTCTGATTGGCTGTTGGGCGTCCTGGAGAAACGGTTAATTTTACTATTCCGCTTTTATTAGTTTAGATATATATACTGTATACTAGTATATATATATACTGTATACTTGTATATATATACTAGTATATATATACTATATACATACAGTATATATATATATATATATGGAACTGAATAAGAATTTGATAAATACTAGTTAACTGAATTAACAAATGAGTAGAACATTATAGAACAATTTTATTGATTCAGTCTCTTCTTACCCAATCATTGACTATCAATCTGAATTGACCATGGGCAGATCTGCCATGTAGGCTCCTTGTTGTTTTTTTTAAGTTTACTTATTATTATTATTTTTAATCTTCACCTGAGCATATTTTTTCATTGATTTTTAGAGAGAGTGGAAGAGAGAGGGAAAGACAGAGACAAATATTGATGTGACAGAAACACATTGGTTGGTTGCCTTCTGTATGAGCCAGGGCCCAATTGGGGGAGGAGCCTGCAACTGAGATACCTACCTTTGATCTGATTTGAACCCAGGACCCTTCAGTGCACAGGCGGATGCTCAATCCACTGAGCCAAACTGGCTAGGACTCCTCCTGCCTTTTTTTTTTTCAACATGAAAAAACAGTCCTGCTCATCACCCGTGTCCTGTCTATCTTCTCTTCGCCTAAACTAATAGTCTTTTATTTCTTAGCTAGGCTTTGTTTTTGCTCTTCTCTGTTCTTGACTGTATTCTGTATTTCCTCCCTAGTCTGAGTGGCATGCACTTAAGGGTTCCAATACTAACTTGAGCTATGAGGCAATGTGTATTATCCAGTGGGTGGGCTTACTGGAGCCAAATGACCTGGCTCTGAACCATGTTACTTACACTCCCACACTTGTGCACTTAATTTCTTATCATTGCACTTTCCCTTTATGTACAATAGAGCTAGTAATATAATTTAACTGGGTTTTTGAAAAATCAAATCACATTGCGTAGGTCAAGTGCTCAGAACAGTACTTGCACAAAGAACATACAATTTTTCGCTATTACTCTTTCACAGTAATTTCCTGTTAACTTGTTTCTTCCATATATTATTTTTTATTCCGAAGCATCTGATACATAGATGGGTTTCATAGTCACTGAATTGTTTTTCCTTCTCTTTTCCCTAAAAACCCTCCATACGGCTTCCAACAATTCTCCATTCATGTGCTTCCACTGCATAAACATTTCCCACTGCCTTCAATTTGGTCTCAATTTGCTGCAATGGCCATCAAGGAACAAGACACTCCAGACTCATTCTCTGAACATAACTATTTGTTTCTTTTCATACAACGTTACTCTTTTTTCTTCTTCCAATTTTCTTTCCCCTGTAAACTTGGTTATGGCGCAGCGAAACAAAATTCCATTATCATTCCTTTGGGCAATGAACTTAAAAAGATTCCTTGCATATTTTACCATATTATGTAGTTAAGTAATTTTTGGTCACTTCTATAGTTTCAATTTCTCAATAGTCTGTTTCAATCAACTGTGTACTCCGAAGCCTGGATATATGTTTAAATCAAATTTATTATGTGAATTAGAATGCAATATTAAAAGACATTATAATTCCTTTCCCCAGTTAAATGCAAAACCAGTAGGCTTTTATGACAAATGAGGTAGATGATTGCATGATTGCATCCTGCACTGCCTTTGGGTAAACCTAGGACACCAAAATACAAGAAAGGGACCGGCCCAAAATCAGGAGTCCCGCGGAGCGACAGGAAGTGTCTTTGCCCCGGAGATGGAAGGTCCGCCAGTAGGCGTTTCCCCTGAGGAAACCGGGCCGCCCCAGGGTAGTCTGCGCGGCAGACGCCGGTAAATTATTGGAGCGACCTCATCTCTGCAAAGGCTTAGTCTCAGGAATCGCCGGCTTGCGGGGGGCGGGGCTACACGCGACGTCACGTCACGTTCCCGCGCTCGTTTCGTTGCCCCGCCCCTCTCCGCACTGTGACGTTGCGAGGGAGGAACGAAGCGTAAACAGCGCAAAGCATTTCGGGAGCGGGATTGTTTCACGCAGGAAGCAGGCTCCATTTTAGCGCCGCCCGCCGTCGCCATCTGTTTCCCAGCCCTCCCTGCCCCCCGCTGCCCCTCCCGTCCCCAAGCCCCTACGGGAAAGCCGGGCCTAGGCGAGGCTGGAGTGCCAGGAGGGAAGGGGAGAAGGGAGAACGGGAAAAAGCGAGGAGGAAAAGAGTGAGACGAGAAAGGTGAGTGGTAGAGGCCAAGGTGTGAAGCACGCAGCCACGCGGACGGACTGACGGACGTTCCGGTGCCCCTGCTGCCGCGGCTGCGGCCCACGCGCGAGTCGCGTCGAGGCGACGGCGGCGGCGGCGGCAGCAGCGGAGGCGGGAGAGGAGCAATGGCGGCCGACAGCCGGGAGGAGAAAGGTTAGTGCGGAGAGCGGTGCCGGGCGGAGGCGGGGCGGGGAGCGGGTCGCGCCGCGGCGGCTCTCGGTTGCGGGGTGGGGGTTGGGAGGGTTAGCCTGCCCCGCGCGGAGCCGGCGCCCCGGCCGAGGCCGGGCCTGCCCCGCGGTTCCGGGTCTCCGGGCGCCCTCACCCTGCGTCCGGCCTCGGGCGTGTCTTCGGCCCCGATTCCCCTCTGCGCTTCCCGCGCGGCCGGCCGTCCTGGGCGCGGCGGAAAGGCGGCTGCTCCGAGGGGCAGGCCCCTCGGCTGGTTTCCCCCCGGGAGTACGCGGATGTAATGCGCACTTTCCCAGCTGCCTTCCCCGTTAGGCCAAATGCTGAAAACGCCCGTAATGCCCCGGTCCAGGCAGGTAGTCTGGTAAGTAAGTGTGGCGAACAAGTCGCGTAGGTAGGTGGATTACTAATCTCGAGGAGTAAGTGCAAGTGACGCCTGGCTGTTTCCGTTAACCAGGCGACGTGGTAAGAATTGCCAGCTGGGCTCCTCCAGTCCTTGCTTTGGAAAATAATGATGTTTGAGAAGAGAGTGGTGTGACTTCCGCCCGACAAAAAAAAAAATCCCTGGCCACTGTTCTCGCAGAAGCACGTTGTGGGTCGCTTCTCCCAGAGGTTACAACCAGGAGCGAATGGGTGTGGTTTAGAGAGTTGGAGGCTGAGTTCACAGTAAAATGTAGGAAGAAGGGATGGTGTCCGCATGGAATGTCATGCCTTTAGAGATGCCGAGCTCCCAGGCCCCGGGGTGTTGCTGTGGGAGGGATCCCGGGTGAGTCCGCGTCTGGAGAGGGGTCTAGATGAGAGGCTGCCTTAAGTTCTTCCCAACCCTGAGGTTCCGTGGTAGTTTCGGAAAGGCGGTAGTTGATAAAAATATGACACAGCTGCTGTCCTGTATGCCCCCCATCTGCCCTTCTCTGAGCCTAGCAACTTGGGGTGGGTGGGTACTTGTTAAATGGGCTCTAGGGTCAAGTTGGATTAGCCCTGTGCTCCATTTTTTAAAATTCTCTACAGAGAAAGAAGAGTTGTTCATGCTGCAGTGAACTGCTCTTAGGATAGGGACAAGCTTGGGAAGTGGGGTGGATGGGAATATGGTTAAGGTATTGTTCCTGTCCTAAAGCGGTTGAATGATTAGGATATAGTAATTTAATTTTCCTCAGTTGAATCCTGGGGGGGGGAAAATCTCCATCCCTACTTTTTTGAGACACCTGGAAAGAATGTGAATATAGGATTTCATGGTGTTAGTGAATAAAGGAAACTGCTTTTGATTAGCAGTGAAGTCAGTTTTTAAATCCAATGATTTTAATCAGTAATTCAGTCAGCATTTGTGTCGGTGTAATCTGTGAGCTGTGTGGGAGCGCAGGGGGGTTGTGGTGGGTGAGATGAACCAAGTACAAAATGAGTAGAATTCAGTACTGTCAAGAATTAATTATCCATTGAAACATAATTGTAAGTCAGTAATAGAGTTGGTACAGTGATGTACATTGAGGAAGAAAAGTGGGTGATCTTTTAAATATTTTTGTTTTGGAGATGCATTTATTGATGAAATTGGGAGTCTAAACACATAAACTTTGTAACTATAATTGGGAAGTAGTTGTGTTACCTGTTGGCAAGCACTTAGGATAAATTGTCCAACTTCTGAAAGGCCTCACATTTGTGAAGTTTTTGTAAAACTTAATTTTCATAATTGAATTTACCTATTTTAAAATTTCTGTAAGTGCTTATTATAGTTTAGATCAAAGATGAGTATCTAGAGTTTACTGGAAAAGCTAGCAAATACAAATCTACTGGAGATGCATATTTTGGAATGGGAAGATTTCTGGAATAACCCATTTTGCAAATAAGGAAACTGAGGCCCAGGGTGTCTCACTTACTTGATCATTGTTACACAGCTAGAATAATGGCCAGAATTAGAATCAATACTTGACTTTTCCTTCTCATACTTAAACAAGAAAAAGTGGGAAGCTGAGTACCTATTGTTGTCTGTCATATGAAATATTAGGAAATAATAGAAATAAGCCTTGTAATAATCTTAGACATGTCACAGACCTTAGCTCCCTTTTAAATGATTTCATAAATGGTGTAAGATTTTGATAAGAAATGAGTTTAAATTGCAGAAATTTGCTATTAGTCACAGAACCGTTAAAAGATTTTTGGTCATAGAATCCTTTATCAGGCTTTGCACATAGGCTATGTAATAAAGAGACATTAAGTCCTGTAATCTATATAATAAAAGCCTAAGCGACCGTTATGGCAGAATGACCAGTCACTATGACGCACACTGACCACCGGCGGGGAGATGCTCAACACAGGAGCTGCCTCCTGGTGGTCAGTGTGCTCTCACAGGGGAGTGCTGCTCAGCCAGAAGCCAGGCTCACAGCTGGCGAGTGCAGCGGCGGGGGCAGAGCCTCTTCTGCATCTGTGGCAGTGCTAAGGAGCAGTGAGCCTAGTGGTAAGGAGCAGCAAGCAGTAGGGTGATAAGGCGTGAGGGGTCCCGGAATGCAAGAGGGATGTCTAGCTGTCAACTTAGAGGAGCAGGCCTAAGCTGGCAGGTGGACAACCCCTGAGGGGTCCCAGACTGCAAAGGGCACAGGCTAGGTGAGGAACCCTCCCTCCCCACCACAGTGCATCAGCCTCTAGTGCTTCTATAAATACCCATACTTAGAAGCTGAAGCTTATATAACTGGACAAGTTGCCAGTTCCTTCTGATTCTTGTGATTATTTGTCCAAAAAGTATATTTAAAAGAAGTTCGAATGTTGGTAGTGTTAGCTCACGTTAAATGATGTTTTTTTATATGAGGAAGTACACATCATTTATATTATAAACATCTTGTATACATTTTATTCTTAAGCTCTTAATAAAGTTCTCTCTAAAGAATAGAGATATGGATAATGAATTATCGCTTTCACAAGTAACATGTTTTCTTACATTATCAAATTGGAAGCTCCACGAGAGCCAGGAGTATGTCTTGTTCACCAAGTTCCTGATGTACAGTAATTGTGTGGTCGTAAATCATTGCAGGTTGGAATTCATTAAAAATTGTGACATTTGCTATTGATGTTCAAAGCTAAGTTTTGGGGTTTGAATTATATAGGTACACACACACTCATGCAGGCAAGTACATATAAATATCGACAGGCAGCTTCGTGTACACACACACATCTATATTCCCTGAAGCTATCATGAGGGGAGAGTGATCACAGAAAAAAATGCCTTAGAAACCCCAGCTATTTTGAGTCTTCCCAGCCTAGGTACCAGCCAGACATGTGAATGAGCAAGCCTTCAGATGATTCTAGCCCTGGACACTGCTTGCAGACCTACCTCAGTTGACTCCAGAACTATAGCAATAATAAATTATTGTATTGTTTTAAAACACCAAGTTTTGTGGTGGCATGTTATATATACATCAGTAATTAACCAGAACATGTATATAAATTGGTTTTGTGTTTTGAACTGTTTTGTATATCATATATTACCCTTGTTACTAACAGTTTTGTAGCAGGTAAGCTTTATCAGAATCTGGTAGCAATAGGAAAAAGCTTACAGGTTGAAAACTCATCAGGAGATTCAAATAATTGCCTACCTTTTTCCTTCCCCAAACTGGTATTTTTATCCTAAATGCCTCTTATCAGAGGTGAAGAAACTGGAGCGCAGCCTGGGATTTTCCCAAGGAGATCTAGCTCTTACATGATAACCTGGATTTTCTTAATTCCAAGTCTCTTTCCCCTATGTGTCATATTTCAGTAAATAAGTAAGTGGTTCAGTGATAGAGAAAAGCAAACTAAAATATGGTTATTTAACCCTGCCTGTGTGGATAATGATTAAGTGTCAGCCCATGAACCTAGAGGTCACTGGTTTGATTCCTAGTCAGGGCACATGCTTGGGTTTCATTCTTGATCCCTGGTCCCTGGTAAGAGGCATTCAGAAGGCAGCTGATCGAAGATTCTCCTTTCGTCTCTAAAAATCAATAAAAAACATATATTAAAAAAAAATATATGGTCATTTAGCCCTGGCTGGTGTTGCTCAATTGATGGGGCGTTGCCCTGTGCACTGAAAGGTTGCTGGTTCCCAGGTCACAGCACATGCTGGAATTGCAGGCTCTATCTCCGGGAGGAGTGTGCAGGCAGCAGATCCATGTTCTGCTCTCAACATTGATGTTTCGGCCCCTTCCTCTCTAAAAATCAATTTTTAAACATTTTTTTAAAATGTCATTTATATCAGGGCCAGATAGTAATCTGTCATGTTTTCCTTTGCCTCCCCCCCTTTTTTTAATACAACCTTAAAAATACAGAAACCATTCTTTTGCATCAAAAACAAGCCATGGGCTGAACTTGTGCTACAGGTCTTAGTTTGCTAATATTGTAATAAAACGTTAGCTTATTACGATGGACCTATAACACAGATAAAAATGTATGAACCATTGTGTGAAGATGTCATAATTGATGTTAAAGTAAATTTTAAATTCTATAATGTTGGTAATACAGAGGTTTCTGGTATACTAATTTGAAACTAATGTAGTGCATGCTACCTTCTCATAATTTGCATTTTTGTTGTCCTTATACTTTGTTTAAAGGTCTTCGTAATGTTTCCCATCTAATTTAATCCTGGATTTAGAAAGCCTGAACTCTAGACTCACATCTATCTTTTCTCGACAAGTAAATTTGGTCAACTTGAACTTCTATTTATCTGCAAAAGAATAGAAGATAAAACATACCTTATGTGTTTCATATGATATATAAATATGATACATGAAAGTTATAAAGTGTAAAAAAAGCAAGGATTGGTTAATATTTGTTGTCGTAAGAATGTGTGGGTCCTTTCTAAAGCTGAAACTAATCTCTGAATTTTACTTATTTGTTACATCTTTTTAAAACAATAATTCACTTTGATAATATAGAAGCCATGAATTAATCATGTCTGAAATTTAAGTTAATTTAAATGAAACTACATAGTTTTATCATTAAATTTGGCATATATAAAGTATATAATTTTATTTGAAGGTTCAAGCTTTTGGGTTGATATTTCTAATTAAGAACTAGTGATTTCATGAAAAGAAGTAGAACTTGTATCTACTTGCCTATTTTGTTGTGATATTTTTAAATTTGCTTCTATAAATATGTCAAGATTTGTTGGGACTTACCTTACTTTTATTTTTATACTGACTAGAGAGCTTTTACCTAAGAATTATTAAATATCTGCAAAACTTGGACTTTTCCTGTCAAATTATATGTTTTTATTTATAGTATAAAGTCTAAAGTTATGTTTGCTACCATTTAGGTCTTGAGGGAGTTAATTTGCTTCTAGTGAAAACAGTGAATCCAAAAGGTGCGAGGAGCCTTTATGGTCAGCATATTTTGATTTGAAAAAGATAAGTTAAACATTTAAAAATCCATATAGTATATATTCATTTTAGAAAAATGATAAAGTACTGATAAACATGTTATCACCAAAAAAACCAGTTGCTGTGCCATTTCAGGCATATGTACTTTTCAGATAGAAACTAAGTCTAACTCCCATGTTATGTTTTCTGTATCCTACCTAACCTTGCTTTTTTCCTTTATCACGTCTACATTATCTGTTTTTTTCCTCTTCAGTCACTCGTTTCTGTCACTCTGTGGGAAATTTGAATCCTGTCTAACCTGCTTATAGCCTCAATCAAGTTAACCCTTGCTGTAAGAGGGACTTTGCTTTTTGACAGTAGCCACAAATACAATTGTTCTGTCTCATTAGTTTGCATGATCTTTTACTTCGCTTTGTCAGATCTTAAATCTGAAAATTATTTTTGATACTGGAATAAGTCCATTATAAAAAATTAGTTTAAAGCAGTAAATATTAGCATGTATTTCTAAGATTTATTTTGTCCTACTGGACTGAGTAAGGGTGGGAATAGGGTGACAAAACCAAACTTTATGTTTTCATGATCACTGAATAGTATGTCAGTTATAGCAGTAGTTTCCTTGTCTGAACAAGGTACACTTTAAAAGTTATATATTTTTATTGATTTCAGAGAGGAAAGGAGAGGGAGAGAGACACAAACGTCAGTGATAAGAGAGAATCATTGCCTCCTGCAAGCCCCCCTACTGGGGATCGAGCTTGAATCCCAAGTATGTGCCCTGACCAGGAGTCAGACCATGATCCCTTGGTTCATAGGTCAATGCTCAACCACTGAGCCATCCCACTTGGTCTGAGCTACACTTTTTATAGTCTATACCTCAAACGATTTTGATTGTGTAGCACATTAGTAATTTTTTCTTGCAACTTTATTTTAACATTATTTCAAACAAACAATAGCTATAAGAATAGTGCACATAATTTTCTTGTACTTTTCAGCCATATTCTATAAATGTTAATATTTTACCACATTTGCCTTCTAATTCATATTTCCTCTTGCTCTTACACATTCTCTTTCTATACAGACACACCTTTTTTCTAAATTATCAGTTGAAGATGTGATGCTTCTTTGTCCCTAAAAACTTAAGTATGTATTTCCTAAAAATTAGGACTGACTTTTACTGAACTGTAGGATGTGTACTGTAAAAATCAGAAAATTAACATTAATGCTATAATTTACAGACCTTATTTAGAATTTATTAGTTTTCCTACTTATGTTTTAACTGAAGTGCTGTATTGTCACTTTAGTCTCCTCTAGAGTACTTTGTTTTCATGACATTAACATTTTTTGGATGTCTCTTAATTTGGGTTTGTTTGATGTATCCTCATGCATGAGTTTAAATTTTGCATTTTTCATAGGGCTGTCACAGAATTGTTCTATTCTCAGTGCACCATACTAGGAGGACCATGATGTTGCTTTGACCACCCATTATTGATGATACTAACTTTGATTCCTTGATTATGCTGGACTCGGCCAGCCTTTCTTTTGGTAGTCAATAAGTATCTAGAGGGGAGTACCAGAATAAGTTCTTGAGGTTATGTCCTTATACTTCCATAGCCTTAACATAGTAAGTACTTGAAAATAAATGCTTTAATGCTAATGATTTTCCTTACTTTGATTTTCTTGTTTTCAGATGGAGAACTTAATGTTTTAGATGATATTTTGACAGAAGTACCAGAACAGGATGATGAACTGTATAATCCAGAGAGTGAACAAGATAAAAACGAGAAAAAGGGTAAGCTTTCTATTATTTTTGTTAAAATAAGTGTATATAGAGATTTAATTTCTTAAGAAAGTGACTTTGCTTTTGTACTTATTTGAGAAGCATAAACAGGGGTACCTAATTCCACATGAATGGGAGTAATGTGTTTTTTTCCCTCCCTTCAAATGTGTGAAATATCCCAAATAAATGAATTTATTCCAAGGTTGAAAGCTATGTTTTCTTTATGATTAACTTTGGAATAAAATTATTTCAAAAGAAGTTTTAAGTGAGATTTTTTTCCTTTCTGATATATATAGTATGTGTTAATCTTTGATGAATTAAATGGAATAAACACTTCTGTATATCCTTTTAAATTGTGTTTTTAAGGATCAAAAAGAAAAAGTGACAGAATGGAATCTACTGACGTAAAACGACAAAAGCCCTCTGTTCATTCAAGACAATTGATTTCTAAGCCACTGAGCTCATCAGTTAGCAATAACAAAAGAATAGTTAGTACAAAGGGAAAGTCAGTTACGGATTATAAAAATGAGGAATATCAAAGGTCTGAAAGAAACAAACGTCTAGAAGCTGATCGGAAGATTCGTTTATCAAGTAGTACCTCCAGAGAACCTTATAAGAGTCAGCCAGAAAAACCTGGTCTCCGGAAAAGGGATCCTGAAAGGAGGACCAAATCCCCTACACCAGATGGTTCTGAGGTAGTAAATATTATTTCAGATATAAAACAAAGCAGTTCTTTTTGAGGCTTTAGAACTATTTATTCACTCTGACCTTTTCTGTGATATGACTGCTGATTTCCTTTTTCTTTAAACATCAGAGAATTGGGCTTGAAGTGGATAGGCGTGCAAGCAGATCCAGCCAGTCTTCTAAGGAAGAAGTGAACTCTGAAGAATATGGCTCTGATCATGAGACTGGCAGCAGTGGTTCTTCTGATGAGCAAGGCAACAACACTGAGAATGAGGAGGAAGGAGTGGAAGATGTGGAGGAGGATGAAGAGGTAGAAGAAGACGCAGAGGAAGATGAAGAGGTGGATGAAGATGGAGAGGAGGAGGAGGAGGAAGAAGAAGAGGAAGAGGAGGAGGAAGAGGAAGAAGAATATGAACAGGATGAGAGAGACCAGAAGGAAGAGGGAAATGATTATGACACTCGAAGTGAAGCTAGCGACTCTGATTCTGAATCCGTTTCCTTCACAGATGGGTCTGTCAGATCCGGTTCAGGCACAGATGGATCAGGTACTGTTTGTATACAAAAGTTGTCCTTTTTTAAAAAAAAATTTTTTTTGACCTGATTGATTTTATTCTTGAACATGTTTCATTTGAACTATAAAATATTTAAGGAGATGGAGGATGTTAATAAGACTATCTTGTGATTTTTTTATAATTATAAGCTTTTTGAGTATTATAAATACATTTGAATAAGTTGTACATACCTTTGTAAAGGCATTTCCCAGCTTGATTGTATTATATAATATATTATAAATGAACATAAGTGATTATTTTTCGGAAATGTATTTTAGGTCTTAATGTTATAAATTCTTAGATTTTCATATTACCAACAGCTTATTTAAACACTGGTGTACTTGAGTGTTTTCATATGCCACCTGTGCACTAAGTGTTATAATGTTTCCATGTTAAATGCCTTTAGATTTTCATCATGTGGCAATAGAAATGGAAACAATTCTTTCTTTCTTTTGGGAGCACAAACTTTTCTTTCAATTCTTTATCTGTGTTGACTGACTGGTGCAAGGTCTCCAAAAGGCTGGGTGTAAAATTCTTGTGGAGAGATTGGGCAAGAGCCATCTTGGGTCATTCCTTTATTACTGCAAGTCCTACCACTGTATCCTTATTTGATCCATGCAGTGTAAATGTAGCAATGTTAAGTGCTTTGGGGGAGATATTCAGAGAGTTCAGCAAAGAGAGGTCATGGTACTTAAAGAGCTTTGGCCACTATATGAAGATTATACTTTCACAGATGTCTTACTTAAAGATGCCACCAGCACTGCTACATAAACAAAACGTAGTAAACATTGAAATACAAGAATAATTCTATTCTTTTGATATATAGGACAGTAACATTTATTGTTACAGAATTCTACTAATTAGTGGTATATTGTTAGTAAATCATATTTTTGCTAGAATAGATGATAGAGCAAAGGGCCAGCTACTTTCTATTGATTGAAAACTGAAGTACTTTCAATTTTTTTTCTCCCCATTGACTCCTTCCACCCTGTACCCACCCATTCCAGTGCTTTCAACCTTTTGCTCACTAGCGTTTTAAGTTTGGGAGTTTTAAATAGGTTTTTGAAAGGAGTTAGTTAGATTGAATAGATGAGTAGATGGGTTTGATATAAAAAAATTTTTTGAGAACTAATGGGATATACCTTTACTAGAGACTTGGTGCATGAAATTTGTGCACATGGGGGGCGAGGATCTCTCAGCCTGGCCTGCACCCTTTCACAGTCTCACAGTCTGGGAAGCTTTGGGAATGTCCAACTGATGGCTTAGGCCTGCTCCCCACAGGAAGAAGGCCTAAGCCATCAGTCGGACATCCTTAGCACTGCTGCGGAGGCAGGAGAGGCTGCTGTGGAGCCCAACTTCTGGCTGAGTGGCACTGCCCCTGTGGGAGCACACTGACCATCAGGGGGCAGCTTCTGCGTTGAGCATCTGCCCCCTGGTGGTCATTGCTATCATAGTGACTGCTTGTTCTGCTGTGAGGCTGAAACTGGCTCTCTGACATCCTTCAAAAGGTCCCAGATTTTGAGAGGGTGCAGGCCAGGCCAAGGTACCCCACCAGTGCAAGATCAAGGCTGGGGAGGGACGTGGGATGTTGGCCAGCTGTAGGAGGACTCCAGGGCATGTCCAGCCCATCTCGCTCAGTCCCAATTAGCCAGACCCCAGCAGCAAGCTAACCTACCAGTTGGAGCATCTGACCCTTATGGTCAGTGCATGTCATGGTGACTAGTCAACCAGTCAACAGTCTACCCCCTGATGATCAGTGCACATCATAGCAAGCAGTTGAGTGGCCTTAGCATATTATTAGCATATTATGCTTTGATTGGTTGAGCAGCCTTCTGGATGACCAGACACTTAGCATATTAGGCTTTTATTATATAGGATAATAATGGATAGATTTCAAAAATTGCATTGGTAATATGGATAAATGTTCATTTATTATGGAGAATGTGTAAAATACCCATGGGTTTAGAAACATTTTATTAATAGGAATCTTCTCTTTGGTATCCATGGTAGAAACTGTTTCTTAGACTTGAATGTCTTATTTAAGTCATACCATGGAGACTTATTTAAATGAGGACCTGAAGTCTACATTTTTAACAAGTTTCTAAATGATGCTGATACTGTAGCAAGGTACTTAATAATAATTTATATTTTTGTAGAGGAGGTATTTCAAATAGAATGGTATCCAGTAGTTTTATAAAATGTTGATTTCAAGCTTACTAGAAGTGGGATGTCTAGTCACCTTAATATATGAGAGATACCTGGAACTATTTACTTCCACTATTAAAGGAAAATTGGCAGGCTTTCCTTTAAAGAGCCCCTATGTGGAACATGTTTTAACGACTGTATTTAGAATATACTTAGTATTTATCATGGAGTAATTTTTTTATAATGTGCAAAAGGACCAATGAGGTGGATTTGGGGCTTTTTGATTAGAAGATGTTATTTTTTAAATACAAGGGATTACATATTAGTTTTTGTGCCATGAGGTTTTTTGTTTTTGTTCCATGAGTTTTTAGATTTCAACTTATTTTACCTTATTTTTGTAGTAACTTTTTTTGTAAAAGTGATACACTTTGATAAAAGTTGTTAAAAGTGTTGGTTTTTTTTATTTTAGAGAGGAAGTGGGGCGGGGGGGGAGAGAGAATATCAGTGATGAGAATCATTGATCAGCTGCCTTCTGTATGCCCCCTACTGAGTATTGGCTTGCAACCTGGGCATGTGCCCTTGACCAGAATCAAACCCAGGACCCTTCATTCGCAGGCTGACGCTCTATCGAGTGAGCCAAACCTGCTAGGACACTACAAGTTTTTGTTTGTTTTTTATATTGATTTCAGAAAGGGAGGAGAGAGGAGGAGAGAGAAAGACCAATGGTGAGAATCATTGATCAGCTGCCTCCTGCATGCCCCCTACTGGGGATAGACTCTGCGACCAAGACATGTGCCCTTGACGGGAATCAAACTCGGGACCCCTAAGTCCACAGGCTGAAGCTGATTGACGGTCTATCCACTGAGCCAAACTGGCTAGGACTAAAAGTTGTTTGTTTGTTTGTTTGTTTGTTTGTTTGTTTGTTTGATGACTTACTGTTCTTTTGACCTGAGAATAATAGATGGGAGAGGGGGTCATAAACTTAAGAGCAGTGTAGTTTATACAAAAAAAGGTGAAGAATACTTAGAGATTTCTCGTGGTAATGGTAGATTTAACATTACATAAAAACAGTTGGACAGGATTTTATTTGTGCTCCTATTTTTTTTTCTGCATTATCTTTGTGAGAGATTCTTTTAGTTCTTTGAACCATAAAGGGTTTTTTAAATTTACTGAGTAACATTAGTTAATTACATTATAGACATTTCAAGTTTGCAACTTTATAATATAGCATCAGTATACTCACCACCCAAAGACTAAGTCCCCTTCCATCACCATATATTTGACCCCCATAAAGTATTGCTTTTAAATAGTAATAACTACACACACACACACTCACTCTAGGGACCCAGTGCACAAAAATTTGTGCACTCGGGGGAGGGACCTTCAGCCCGGCCTGTGCCCTCTCGCAGTCTGGGACCCCTCGGGGGATGTCCACCTGCTGGCGTGCCTGGCCAGCCTGGGTGAGGGGCTGATAACTGTTTGCAGGCTGGCCAAGCCCCTCAGTGGGGATCTCACTCCATGGGGGTGTGGCCAGCTTGGGTGAGGGACTCAGGGCCATTTTCAGGCTGCCCACAGTCCTTTCACAGTTCAGGTCCCTACTGGGGTACTTGGCCAGCCTGGGTGAAGGGCTGAGGGCCATTTTCAGCTGCCCACAGCTCCCATTGACCCAAAGTCCCAGTGAGGCTGGCTGGAATAAGGTTTCTTGGGTTTATTTATCTTCTGTTAATTGAAATTTTGTTGCCTTGAGCAGTGGCCTAGGCAGGCAACAAAACCTCCTGTTTGCTTCAGCTCTGTGGCTTTTATAATTGAAACTTTGTTGCCTTGAGCAGAGGCCCAGCCAGCCGAGGCAGGCAGTTTCCTCCAAACAGAAGTCTCCTGTTTGCTCTAGCTCCGTGGCAGGTGGCCATCACCTTGACTGGGTTAATTTGCATACAGCCACTCTGATTGGCTGGTGGGCATGGGTTAGGTGTCTCGGAGTAATGGTTAATTTGCATATTACTCTTTTATTAGATTTTATACATATATATAAAATGAAGCATGCATATATATATTATCGTTAGTGAACAGTTCATAATGGTTAGATGCCTAAATATTACTCATAGGAAAAATGAAAAGAAACATGCTAGGATTTTTGAAAGAAATAATGTAAAAATATTGTAAGGAGGTTTTAGTTTTTTAGTTTCATGTGGATGTCTTATTCATTGATTCAGTGAATAGTTGCCTACTATATGCAAGGCACTCTATAGGAATGTGTACTCAGTGAATGAAACAGAAATGCTTTAGAAAGATAATTTTGCACATGCACACACATTCTCAGTCATTGTATACTAAAAGATTAAATCTACTCACAAAGTTAGGTATTATTGAAAGCCTGCAAGCCTGGAAATAAATTCATTTCTCTATAGTTTGTTATTTGAAATAATCATTTTGTTCCCGTGCTTGCTAGCTATAAATAGTCTTGGCTTGACTTTGTAATTGTTGGATTATGTGCTGCTTTGCTCTCCCTTTCAGCTCCAAATTAGGAAAATCAGTGTCATTTATAAGCTTCTTGTTACATCTATTTGGAGAAGTAGTTATTAGTAAATTATAAAGGGAAAGATGCTTAAATTAATGCAAAGGAACTTAGGATGTCTTGGGAGCTTTCCATCTTAGACCTAGAATCCCCTTTCAAAAATGGTAGTAAAATATCTTTCCGAAAAATTGAAAACTGGCTCAATAAGAATAGAGTTTAGGGTTTGTACTGCCAAGTTACAGGACATACATTTGAGACTAGTTTCTACTGCTCAGTAACTGTGTGACACTGGCCATGTTACCTTAACCACCCCTCTAAATTGAAGTTTCCTATAATGGCATTGTGTATTGTAGGAGTTTATTGGGAGGATTAAGGGGGTAATTTATTTAAAGCTTTAAAATACACTTATCATATATCCTATCTAATAAAAGTAATATGCAAATTAACCATCACTCCGCAACAAAGATGGCGGTGCCCATAGTGGCCGGGGCGGGATGCTGGTGGCATTGCCCTGGCAGCATGAACCCAGCATCTTTGCCCCGGCCATGTGGAGGGAGGGGAGGGGCCTCTAACCAGAGGCCAGGGCTAGGAATGCTGGATGCTGGTGTGGTTGCAGGCTGGGCTGAGGGACTTTCCCCCACCCCCATGCACCAGGGATGCTGGGAATGATAGTTCATGCGACAGATGGATCTCCTAGACACTAGAGCAAAGTGAGCCTGGATCAAGTTACTGTTGCAGTGGGGGATGGAGAGGAAGCAAAGGTGAGAGACATAAGTAAAATCAGTGTCTAGGAAAAATTCAAGGAAAGATCTTCTAAAACTTGCAGAAAATCTCCACCAATGAAGCAAAGGGGAAAAAAAAGCCTCTATTATTCTGTGAGCAACAAACCAAACTGGGTTGAGTGTCTCAGACAATTTGCTCATATGATTGCAAAGACAGACAAGCTCTCAGATTGGAGAGGGCTCCCCTGTGGCCTCCCAGATTGAAGAGGGGGGTAGGTCGGGCTGAAGGGCACCCCCCCCCCCCAACACACACACCCGTCCACCGCGCCCCAAGTAGTCATATAATAGGAGATTATATACAAGATCACTGATGATTATATTTCAGCTTTATTTTGTTTTATAGCTTTGGGCCTGGAGTTCACTAGTCATCTAAGATAGAATGAGTTGGAATTGTGATGAAGCCCGGTAGTATACTTTAAAAATAGAGGACCTAGAACAGTGGAACCTGATACATAGAACAGAATACAGTAAATTTTATTGAAAGAAAAGTTGGGTTTGGTTTGCAGATTTTCCACCCCCTCTTGAAAAAGTTTGAGACTACCTTTATATGAAGGCTAAGTGGTTCACAATGATGGGCATTTTTTTTTATTGGAATTGGTGGGAGAAACAACAAATGTCCTTAGTTTTTGAATAGTGTCTTTGAAATGAAACGCCTCATTCTGAGGTAATGGGGTTGTCAGGAGAGAGATTAGCAATGATTAATATTTAGACATTACACAAAAACACGATACCACCTATACCTATGTTGTAATGTTTTTAAAAATCTTGTTTGAATTCTTTTTAGATGAGAAAAAGAAGGAAAGAAAAAGAGCTCGAGGCATCTCTCCAATTGTTTTTGATAGAAGTGGAAGCTCTGCATCGGAGTCATATGCAGGTATTCTCATTTTACCCTTTTTTTGCAATCATATCTGATTGATTCTAATGTAATCTGTAGAAAGTGTGTGAAGGCTGCAGTTCAGTGTGAACTTGTTGGTGGCATGTTCAGTGTAATAATTGTAGAGAAAACTAAGCTTTTTCTTCTTATTTTAATCCTGTTCTGTTACTGCTTAAGTGGAATTTCACTTTTTTTTTTTCTTGGAAGATGATGATTCAGTGACTAGTTTTCTGAGTGGGAAACTGTTCAAATATACATATTTTTTTTAAAAATCGAAATAACCCAAAAAAGCAAAACACTCGTACACATTGAGAAGTATTTTTTTGTGTGTATGTGGGTGCTCCAGAAAGAATAATTTGTCTTAAATGGGAACTTTATGTGACAAGACTGTAGAAATTTTGTCTTATCTCTATTAAAGCTCAATCTGAACAAATGTACTTTGGCTAAATACAGGTTCAGAAAAGAAGCATGAGAAATTATCATCTTCCGTTCGTGCTGTCCGAAAAGGTATCATTTAAATTTGAAATTGTTTTCATTGCATGCTGCATAAAGCCATTATTTTGCCTTATTGGTTCTTCATTAATAGTTGGTTTTAATGTAGTAATGTTCTGATATATTAATAAAAAAAGCTGTCTTACATAGAGCTCCATGTTCATTTACTGTCTTTTGGAACAATGATAAACAGATAAAGATATGTTACAGTTTTGGGGGCACAATGGATGGTATATATTTTTTAATACCATAATAGTCTATTACTAATCTTTAAAAAAATAATCTGATGGAAGAAATCTGTAAAACTTGTTGCTATTATCATACTTAAATATGAATCTGATATATCGGAACATCACTGGATTAGGTTTACCTTTTTGCCAAATGCTGGTTCTTTTCTTAGCTTTGCTTTATTATGGCTTGTCCCTTAGCTTTACAGATTGAATGGGTGACTATGACTTTTTAAAATTTATCTGGGTTGTGGGGGGCTAATTTCAGTTAGTTACACCCTTTGTGTGATAATGACCTCGTATTAATCAATTGGGATTTCTTTTTTTTTTCCTAGATCAAACGAGTAAACTCAAATATGTCCTACAAGATGCAAGATTTTTTCTCATAAAGAGTAACAACCATGAGAATGTATCTCTTGCCAAAGCTAAGGTATTAGCGTCAGTAAATTATCCTAATCTTGAAAATTTTAAATGGGAAGGTCCAATTATTAGCATAAGATATTGTCATTTTTCATAAAAGCTTTGAAGGTCCAGAGCCCAATGCCACTTAGGGTCTGCTTTGTACTTGGGTAGGCAGTCTACTAGTAATCTGAGTTTCCTTTTCATCTTTTAGATTTAAAATAAATCGTTAGATTTAAAATAAATCGTACGATTTTAGAAGTCAGGTATTCTTATTAAACAACATGTATGTAGATGTATTATACTTTATACTGTAAAAGATGTGTTTGTTGATTTTTGTGCTTCTATATTTAATTGCTAATTTATTTGTGCTAACACTTTTAAAGGTTTCTGTAATTAACCAATTTTTGCTTTATATTGATGCTTGTTTTAAATCTTGAGATCTTGAAAAATAATTCATTTCTATATGGAGAGCTTTTATTTTTAGAAGTAAGGTCACTGGATTTAGAAGAAAATTGGGAAGAGTTAGTTTAAAGGTCCACTAAGGAGCGGAGGAGTGGATTTAGGCAGAATTAAGCATTTAATGTGAATGAGTTTTAGTTTGAGCAGATTAAACTGAATTATAGCTGTTGCCTGACCTTACCATTCTCTTTTTAATCATTCATAACAGAATAGCTTCAAATGTTTTAAAAATTAATTATGTTCTGGCTCTATGTAAAGACCACAGGCCTCTTCAGTAAAACTATTGATACATAAAACTTTGAACTTAGGTAGAAAAAGTTATAAATGCTAGAAACTTGACAAAAATTCTTCACTTACAGATTGACAATAATTTTTAATTTTGTCACAGTTTCTCAAGACAAATGTATGTGTTGTGATTCACCTTCAAACAGCATGTTTTTACTATAGTAAATGACTATGATATTAAAATATTTTAGGGAATTATTTTTATTACATAGAATTCTAGTTCATAAGTTTTGAATACCCCCACCTTCCACATGTTTTACAAAGGTTGGTAATTTTCTCTGTATTTTTCCTGAATTAAAAAGTATTACATTATTTTGACAACTGATAAATAAGACCTATCTTCATTATAGCTTACATAAATTTAAAGCACAATATTAGTAGTTTTGTTTTTTATAAATATAACTGGAAATATGGAAGATTTACATTAATTACAATCTATATGATTTTGTTACATCATTCATACAGGGTGTATGGTCCACACTGCCAGTAAATGAGAAGAAATTAAATGCTGCATTCAGATCTTCAAGGAGTGTTATTTTAATATTTTCTGTCAGAGAGAGTGGAAAATTTCAAGGTAAAGAATAAAAATAATTTGGACATACAAAAACATCGATTATCCTGTATTAGCATTTTCATATTATGTTGTGATTTAATTCCCTTAGGATTTGCAAGACTTTCTTCAGAATCACATCATGGAGGATCTCCTATACATTGGGTGCTTCCAGCAGGAATGAATGCTAAGATGTTGGGAGGTGTCTTTAAAATTGACTGGATTTGCAGGTAAGTAATAATTAGAGTTGCCTTTGTTTTGACTGAATGGGTTACCAGTTGGGAATGTTAAAATCCATGGTTGTGTAGTTTTATTGTTCTCTATTTTTGGGGGGCGGGGGGGCGGGTCTTATTTCTAGACTAATTTGGATCATAAAATTGAACATCACTATGCTTAGCTTGTCTTGTTTACTACTTTTATAACCTATTACAGTATGCAAAGTGCAAAGATTTGTTTAGTCGAGTTTTATGTACTTCACTCTCTATTAGTAATATAGCAGTAAGTTTATTGTGAATTAGACAGTTGGAATGTTATCTGGCATATATCTATGTAATGTTAATTTAACATGTTATTTATTTACTGTGGAATAGGAAAATTCACCTTTGCTAACGTTTTAGAGATGGCTAATTTAGTTGTAAACAGATGGTGTTTTTTAAGGAATTTAGCAAACCATGCTAAGTTGGCATTGTTTGTGATCTTTGGGAACTGGAATAATTAAGATCTAAATATGTTTTGAATACTGAATTATTGCCACTATTATGTCCTTACTTAATGATCATACATTGTTTAAAAAATGGTTAAAGAAGTAAATTTAGTTGGTACAAACAAAACTTTAACACTACATGAGATGGACAGTCTCCTTTGGAGAACTGCAAAATGGAGAAGGCAGAAATCTTTTATAGAATAAAGAACAAGGAAAAGACAAATAGGAAATACCTGGTTGGCTATTTCTACACAATCAGCCTTGTTTGGACTAAGAAACACTCACTGTCTAAACGAATCTAAGTTTCAGTTTGCTGATGTGGCACCTCCATGTTGGGCCAGAAAGTTATTTTAACACATATAGAGCTAATTATTTAAGTGAACTTTATGGCAAGTACTAATCTATTATCTATAAAATTAATTTTAGTTAAATAAAAGTTACCTGAAAAAGACTCTGTTAATGTTTTTGTAAGTTATGTGTTGGCTTAGGTGATGGATTTTGATGCGGATGGTGGAGTTGGATAAGAATAAGAAGAAAAGGAAGAACATGAAAACAAACTGTGAAGGAGGGGGAGGGTGTGTGGGTGGGATAGAGAGCTGCCTTTTTTATGAAGCAGATAGAGAAGAGAACAAAAGGCAAAGATAAAAGAGGAAAGTGGCCAGCCTTAGGAGTTAAACCTTTACTATGGGACAGTGAGGAACTTTGAAGATACATGAGCAATCATATAGTGAAAATAGTGTATTTATTAAGTTGATTGTTAATAGAGTAGCAAAAAGCTGTATGCATAAAAATATATCATCTTTACTCTTCATTATTTTCTAGAGACAAAAATTAGAAACAATCTAAATTCTCCCATATAGGAAATTGGTTAAGTAAATTACAATTCGTTACTTAAATGTAATGTGCAGAGATAATTATCCATGATACAAAATGGAAAAGAATACAACACATGAAAAATAAATGTTGGACCATAATGTCATGGTGTTGGCAGTGTAGATGTTATAACTTCAGGGTTTTTAAATATAAATCCATATTTCTTAGAATTAAAGTGAAATTGAGTTACACTTATAATCAATAAAATGTAAAAACAATAGTTTATAGGGAAAACAAGGTTCCAGTTATTTTTTACAGAGATAGACAATTATTTTGGGGGTGGATAAAATTATAAAAGCCTAAGGACAAGTTTTTTAATCTATGTTATTATGATTAGAAACATTATTTGGTGTTACTGAAAAATAGTTGGAGATGATGCTTTGTTACGGAGTAGGAGAAGCATAATTTCCCAGTTTTAGATTGGCTTCAGCAAGTTTTGTTTTGAATGTGACTTGTTCTGTTGACCTTATTTTCAGATTAGTAAGAAGCAAGTTTGTTTGTAAATTTTAGAAAGTAGGCCTAATTTATTTGTGGATTATTATTTTCATATTCCGCTTCATTGACTTATTGGCTATTTTACCAACTTGTTTGAAATGGATTTAGCAAAAGAAGAGGTACAAACCCAAATTACTCCACTTACTAAGATTTTGTGCACTCTTGTACCACTCGTTTTGGGGGGCGGGGTGTTAGGTATTTCTTTGATAATTTTTATTATTTCATATAAGAATATTGGTCTGTTTATTGTATTTTTACTGAGATCAAGTTTAGTAAACTTGATTTTTCTAGAACATAATCTATTTCTTCCCAGTTCTGAAATTTATTTGCGTAATATTGTCCAAGGCTGACTTATATGAGTTGTACCACCCGAAGTATAATGTAAGATGTGTATTAGACTAAGAATCCTGGTATGTTAGTATTATCTAGTGAGCATTTTCATCCCTCACCGTCCACTTCCCTTATACATTTACATTGCCACACCACAGAACAAGCTACCTAGTCATTATAATATAACTTTATAAGAATATTCATCTAAGGTTAAAATAATGATTATATAGCTTGTCCAGTTGACCAGCTTACTTGTTTATGCTTTTTATTCTCCATTTTGTTTTTGCTCCAAGCCCTTTTCATTGCTTTAAATGTCATAATCCTTCCTGCCTTACCATTCTACATAAGGCATTTTCTGACTCATTTGCCTTTTAGGCTTATACCTGTGCTACTTTTTCCAGGAAGTTTCCTGATTATTTTTCTCTCCAAAAGAGATATGACCATCACATTAAAAACAAAATAGCCCTAAAAAAAAAATAGCCCTGACTGATTTGGCTCAGTGGATAGAGCGTCGGCCTGCGGACTGAAGGGTCCCAGGTTCGATTCCAGTCAAGGGCATGTACTTTGGTTGCGGGCACATCCCCAGTAGGAGGTGTGCAGAAGGCAGGTGATAGATGTTTTTCTCTCGTCGATGTTTCTAACTCTCTATCCCTCTCCCTTCCTCTCTGTAAAAAATCAATAAAATATATTTTTTTTAAAAAGAAGAAAACCAAAATAAAACTTTTGTATTCTATTGTACCAGCTCTTTTACAGAATAATGGTGTGTGCTTATTTATTTATTCTTTGATAGCTATTGAAAAAAAGGAGTAGGAATGAAAACAGCGCTTGACCTTATTTATCTATGAATATTCTTTGGCTGGGCAGTTTCATTTGTATTGTAGATATACTAGGTTTTCAATTAAAGTATTTGTTTAATTATTTTATGCACAAATAAAACTGTATCAAATGCTATTTTTTTTTTATTACTCCTTGACAGCTAACAGACATTCATTAGATATTGAATGTTACACTTGATATTGTGTTTGCTTTCAGCACCATGCTATATTGATAAAGAAGTACAAAAATAAAGCAGCCCTGACTGGTTTGGCTCAGTGGATAGAGTGTCGGCCTGGGCACTCAAGGGTCCCAGGTTCGATTCTGGTCAAGGGCGTGTACCTTGGTTGCGGACACATCCCCAGTAGGAGGTGTGCAGGAAGCAGCTGAATCGATGGTTCTCTCTCATTGATGTTTCTAACTCTCTATCTCTCTCCTTCTCTGTAAAAAATCTATAATATATATATATATATATTTCTTTTTAAAAAGTATACGTTTTTTAAGTTAGTGAGACCATTTTGCCTTATGGCTCAGAAAAGAGTTAGAATTTAAAATTATATAGAATATTACACTGTAGTGTAAGTGGCATAATTATACATGCAAATTATAGATTTGTAAATAAACATTTATATTAAGAGCCATTCTATGGATGATGGGTAATAATTAATCACCATATTTAAAGGGGAAGGTCACTTGAATCTGGGAAAGCAACCCTGAACCAAGGATAGGTTATATTTTGATTCTGTATTAACTACCTGATTAAAATTCAGCCTTTGTTAATCATTTAATAAAAAATAGTTTTTTTGAGGACACAGAATCAAGAAATATGCTAAACATTTTATATGTCCTTTCATTTGCAAACTACTTAAAACACGAAGTAGGTAGTAATACTTTTCTTTATAAAATGATGAAACTTGAGCTCAGGGAAGTTGAGAGAGCTAGAACGCAAACACTAAATTGTCTTGGTTTCCAAGCCCATGTTCTTAAGCACTATATTCTTTTTTTTAATTGCTTTATTGACCTCTCCCTGGAAGAGTATTTTATAGCTCTTTTTGAGTACACACAAAGTGGAGAGAGTGCATCTCTAAAGGGGCTCCTCCTGCTGGGGAATCAGCTGTGCCAGTCTCAGTGTACTAACTTTTAGTACATTTAAGTCATGAGTAACATATTACTGAAGGTAGTGTAGGGTCCTTAAAGGATTCTGCAAAAGAACATAATTACTATTACTTTGTGTTTAGGCGTGAATTACCCTTCACTAAGTCGGCTCATCTCACCAATCCTTGGAATGAACATAAACCAGTAAAGATTGGACGTGATGGACAGGTTTGTTTGAATTGATTCTTCAAAAAAGTACATTTAATCAACCCTCTTTGAGATCTTTATTAAAGGACATTCTAAGCCATTTCTGTAAGAATTTTAGAGCAGGATTAAGAGATAATGTTCTTATTTGGGTTTATGATTATTATGGTTATGATTTGTTAATCAGTCCTCCATAATGTTAGAAGCTTTATTTGGAACTTTCATAATACAATTGAAGGAAATGTTTTTGGAGAGAATTAGCCTGATTTTAAATGGCTTATCATTATGTTATTATTGATAGTCTGAACTTTGTACTAGTATACATTTTAGAAATACCAGTTAACATCTTTCCTTGTGTTCCCTGAATAGAAGGAAGCTTTATAAAAAGACCAGTACATGTACTGAGATTTTCAAATCTGATAATGAAATTAAAAGTGCAGTTATTTAAAATAAACCCAAACCTTTGACCCTCATAGTTTCTGTAGGTAATTTTGAACCAGAAATAATGTTTTCAATTGCTTATAAGTGAAAATGTTGATAATTGGAAAATAAAATTTAACTTTTAAAAGCCTATTGGTTAGTATGCCTTTATAGTTAATCTAATCTATTTCAGGGCACTTAGTACTTTATAATTATCAAAGTTGTTAATACACACTAACATACATATTTTTCCTGTACTGTACTGAGTTGGATGGTTGGGTTTGTCCTAATATTTCTGTATTAATACAAAGAAATAACTTGCAAAAGGCTATTATTTCAAAGTTTTACACAACTGCATTTGTATATTTAACTTGGTATATTACACTTTTTTGTTTTACCTTTATTAAATACATGAAACACTATTGAAAGATCTAAACCTCTCAAGGAAGTTTATTGGAATCCCATGTGATCACTGACTTTGGGAAGGAAATCTCCAAAACAGTCTGTTTTTGTTCTTGTATATCATGAAAATACAAATTTATTGAAGTTTCTTTTATTTTCATCTTGTAACTTACTACTTTCCTATTCTAGGAAATTGAACTCGAATGTGGAACCCAGCTTTGTCTTCTATTTCCCCCCGATGAAAGTATTGACTTGTATCAGGTCATTCATAAAATGCGTCACAAGAGAAGAATGCATTCTCAGCCCCGATCAAGAGGACGTCCATCCCGTCGAGAACCAGTCCGGGATGTGGGAAGGTTAGAAACGTTCTTTGGACTGATAGTAGGCACATGTGTCAGAATAACATGATGGAGGAATGTGATTCGTCAAGTTTGTCCTGCGATAAAGAAGAAAGAGAAAATCCTCAAATCAAGCTGCATGGACTAGTTTGTGGCTTCATTGAGGATTTCACATGGTCACCTTGGTCTCAGTCATTTTTCAAGAGGAAAATGGGGATCTTTCCTAATACAGAAAAAATTATTTGCTAAAGAGTAATAACCAGTTTAGATTAGTTACCATTCTGGTAATACAATGTATAAAATTGAAATGAGGTAGGCCTTTGTTGCTCAGAACAGGCTAGAAAGGAGGAAGTCTTTATTTGCAAAAAAATGTTAATATTTTGTAAAAAGCCTTTTCTTGCAGGTGTGTCTCTGGATAAGCCTTATGAGATATGGGACTTTTATAAAGGATCACTAATATTTTTTCAGAAGATGACGCCTCATTTTAGAGGATAAAATATTTTAAGTTATTTTGATATTCAAGAGGAGCATTATTGGGACTGTTTCACATTTTATCACCGTGATATGTTATCCCCATTGCCAAATATTCTCTAACATGTACCCAGTGAATTCATACATCTTGCTGAGCTTCTGAAAACAATAGGTCCTTTCCAAAGGGGATCAAGTGGCCCTGGGAGACCCGGCAACAAACCAAAAAGAAGGGCTGTTGCTGTGTCTGTTTACAGCTTTTCCAGATGCTGGCAGTACCTGTGGACTTAAAGTGTTTTTAGAGGATCGCCATGGTTGTTGATCACTACTTTATGAACTAAACATCATTTTCCAGGAAAAGGGGGTTTAACTTGTTGCAGAATTGGAGAAGTCTTTCCAAAGGACTGCTTAAGCCCTTCCACCCAACACCTTCCCTTGTATAGATTTGCATACAGCTAATCTAAAATATTCTGCTAAAGACTGTTGGATGTATGGTTGATGAGATGAAATCTTTGGTTAAGTTTCCTTTCGATGGAAACATCCTGTGGTAGGTACAGATAATCCAACAAGAGTCCCCATTTCTTTGAGCTTAAAAAGGACACTGTCAAGTAGGTAGGAGGAAACCTGGCAGAGCCCCCTTATTTTTGGCCTAAAAGGACTGAACACCAAGATGTCTTTTGAAGTTTTAAACTAAGAGGTTTCCAGTGCAATACAGTATATACAACTGAAGTTTTTACCTCAGTTTTGCAATGGACTGCAAACTATACTTATTACATCACTACACCTTCTCTCAAGCCTGCCAGGGCCTCCATATATGTATGTGGCTTACAACTTAAAGTCAGTAGTTGGACTACTATATGAACTGTTACTATCATGTTTTATACCGGTCGTAAATGCACTTCCCAAACTACAAGAAAGCGGTATGTTTATTTTTTAAACCAGCTTTTAATTTTCTTAGTCTTATTTATTGTAGATGCAACTGTGTTATTATGTTGGGGGTGGGGCTTGGGGTTATTGCAATTACAGTTTACATGAACTTATGTTGCACAAGTTAATGAAAGCAGTTAATATTCAGAGAAATAGCTGGAAAACTAGTGATGCCAGATTATTTGACAGAGTTTTTGATAGAGTTTATGAAACATTAAGGATAAAAATATATTACCTAAAAAACTTGGATTTTTAAAAATTTTGTGTAGCTCTTTTGTAAATGCTAAGTAAAACGAAGTGTTTAAGTGTATTACATTAGCCATTAAGATTTATGGAAGACTTAGTAAAGAGCAACACTGCAGAGTAAAATTACCCCTTCTAGAGCATACACTTTGAAATTCTTTTATGAACTCTGTTAAAACTCTGCCCCATTACTTGCCAGTTCTATTTTAAGACATTGTCTCTGGAAGAAATTCCTTTAATTTTTAAATGTTATTAAATACAGACTTTTCTAATAGAATTAAAGATTATCAAAGATTTCCTGTAAAGTCACTTTTTATAAGAATCAGATTTTCTGTATGATGATGTAAAAAGTATAATTTTGTGCAAAGCAGAAGAAAAATAAGAAATTCTTAATTTTGTTGAGATTTATCCTAAAATGACATTAGTAAGTTTAAATATATAGATTTTAAAGTTACCTATTGTGTAATGATGATAGAGTATTTTTTTTTCCTTTTTCACCTGAATGGAGACTTTATTTGGGAAAGTGTATTGATTGTTAAACTGGATATTTATTTTAATTTGAGGGTGGCTGGTTCATTTTTGTTTAGAGTACTAAAATGTGATTTATGTATTTTGAGCAGGGTACTCTTTCCAACTGTCTTCATCATAGCATGAGGATTGCAGAGAATATCTGCTTCCAGCAATACATTTAAAGATTGATTTATAGTAATATGAGAAATTAAAATTTAGACATTTTAAGATTATTTGTTTTATCACAAATTTGGGTATTATTTTAAAGTAAATAATGGGCAGTCCTCTGTACTTCTGTCAGAAACTCTTACTTTGCTATTTCTTCTCCCAGCAGTTTTTGGTTTAATTTCTAATATGTCTAATTTGTGTAGGCGTCGACCAGAAGATTATGATATTCATAACAGCAGAAAGAAACCAAGGATTGACTATGCCCCTGAGTTTCACCAGAGACCAGGTTAATATTTTATAATCCTGCAGATATTTGACTTGAATTTCTAACCACCACCACCACCACAAAAACTTCTGATGTGATGTGTAGTAGTTTAAAAGTGAGAAAACTAGGTAGGACATGACTACTTAAACTTTAGGAAATTAATAATAATCCTTACCTAGTAAAACATCCTCTCCTTTATTAAGGTTGAATAGGCTATTCTAAATCTATTCATTACCTGAAATTGCTAATGTATAATTATTGCACAAGATTAGGTGTAGTTAGTAAAAATAGTCTTATACTCCTTACGCTTTTTAGTCCCTATGACATTTAGAATTTCATGTGAAATAGCTTTGATTAGAAACTGAAATTATGCTACATTTTTCTAAATAAAAATCTTTAACTTCATGTATTTAAAGAGGAATGGAAAATATTTTATTTATAATCTAAAAGCCAGCTTTTAAGTTAGTCTTTTCCTTAACGGAATTTAAATAAGTAAAAACTGCATTTATGAGAAGATATTATCTTAAACTCTTGTATTTATAAAGATTAGCAGTTTGGGAATTGCTATTAGTGACCATTATTAATGGCTTGATAAACCTTATTCTCCAAAATGGGATATTACAGAGTGTGAAATTAATTTTTTTCCATTAACATGGCCACGCAAATTGTCTGTGTTTTAATTTGCTGAGTCCATACGAAAGGTGGGAAAAAATATTATCACCATGGTTCTTTCACTTAAAAATGTGTACAACTTTATTTTTGCAATTTTGTTATTTCCTTTAAGTTTACCTTTTTAAAAAGTATCCTGTGGTTGATCTAGCAAGACGCTGTGTACTCAGGTAGAAGGTAAACATTGGTTTTAAAGAAATTCTATTACAGTGTTCTCAAGATACTCTCTCTGCCCTTACGGTGCAGAATGAAGAAATTTTCTATCTAGCGAAATTGGGGTGTGGATTTAGAAGATCCATATGAAAACATTTCTAGCAGTTTATAATTCTGTGGTATCAGTCAATTACTACTTCCTAGATTATCATGCAATCTAAGAAGAAAATCCAAAAAATTGAATAATATAATTATAATATTACTTAGTAGCATCACTGTATTCATGGGAAGAATTGAGATGAGTGGTAAGGAAGGTTTAATTATGATGCCATAATAAAAACTATAAATTTGATTTACTAAAATGCTTGATGTTTGAACAGGGTATTTAAAGGACCCACGATACCAGGAAGTAGACAGGTAAGTTGGGTTCACTCTTGCTTAGTTTTGAATTACATTCTTGGAACTAGTTTATGAATTACCTGAATTTAGTTTCACAAATCTTATTCCCAACAGACGATTTTCAGGAGTTCGCCGAGATGTGTTTTTAAATGGGGTAAGCATTTCACTTCATATATTGTATGTAAAATCAGGATCTGATTTATTTTGTAGTTCTGGGTTTGATTTCTATTTGTTATTGACATTATCATCTTTTATTTTAGTCCTACAATGATTATGTGAGGGAATTTCATAACATGGGACCACCACCTCCTTGGCAAGGAATGGTTTGTATTCTATTTTTGCAAGTTACTTAACTTTATTTGCATTTTTATATATTTTGAGTGCTTTATGATTGTTAATAGTTACCCATTAAGAGACTTAAAATAATATATCTTTGATAGTAAATAATTGCATGCTGTTTTTAAAACTAAAGACTAACAAATTATTTGTGCTAATAGCAGACTTAATTGATAAGGATTATGGTTTGTTATTCTAGTGGCTAGTGGTATAAACTCTCCCTGGGTTCATATATCTTAACTTCTAAATTCTGACCTTGGGCAAGTTTTATTTCTTTTTTAGTTTTTCTTGAATGTAAAACTCGGTAGACATTCCTTCATTTTTTGGCTCATCAAACTAATATTTATTACCCCTTCTCTGTAAGGCATTGTGCTTGCTCTGGGTATACAGTGGTGAAAGAAATGGACATTATAACTATCCTTGTATGGCTTAAAATTTAATGGAGTACTGTCATTCTCATAGGATTGTGGAGAAGCTAAACTTATAAAATACATGTAAACTCTAGGATAGTGCCTGATCTTAATGTTCAGTAAACTTTTCATACAAAATAAGATTAATTAAACCCTATTTCTAATTTTTAATTTTTTTCTTTAAGAAAGCTGAATATTATTCTTAGAGTATATAGAGTATATTTTAAGTTATTGAGGATAGCTGAAGCAATAATACAAAAAATTTGAAAATTTAAGTATTTTTTATTTCTTATCTTTTGAAAGAAAAAATAACACTGAAGATAATAAAACTATCTAATAACATATTGGCACTAAAAAGTATCGTGACCTTTGATTTGCCCTTAATTTATTAAAAAAAGTTCATTACCTCCTAGAAGGTTGGGTTTATTTGTTTGTTTAAGTCTAGATTTTTACATTGTGGTTACGATGACTGATTCTAGAGCCAGAATGCTTCATGTTGTACCCCAGCTTCACCCCTTAGTAGTGTTATCTAAGTCAAGTTACCTAATTAGTTGGTACCTCAGTGTCTTCTTTTATAAAATAGGAATAATAGTTCCTATCTCATAGGGTTGCTAGGAGAATTAAATGAGACCTGTAAAGTGCTTAGGATAGTGCCAACTTACAGTATGTAAGGGATCACTATTGTTACTAGTATTTAAAGGATATTGTATAAAAGTATAAACATTAAATCTTAAAAGGGTGTTGAAGAACCTTTGTGCCATCAAAGTACATCAAATTATTTGTTTGGGGTGGATGGTTTTCTATAAGAATATTTGGTACATGCTTATGGAAGTGGGCTTTTTTATTTTTTAGGCTCCTTATCCTGGAATGGAACAACCTCCACATCATCCTTACTATCAGCATCATGCTCCACCTCCTCAAGCCCATCCCCCTTACTCAGGACATCATCCAGTACCACATGAAGCAAGATACAGAGATAAACGAGTAGTAAGTGCATGAGAAAGCAAAAGTGAGGGAATTACTTAGAATTCTGTAAATAATTTAAATGTGGAGGCTACAATACTACGTTGAGTGGTGTTTCATATTCTTACTGCAGACTGTTTTAGAGTAATTCACAACTTGTTTTTTAAAGTGGCCAACCTCTTTGGATTATTTAAATAGAGTATTTGTTCTGATCAAACACAAATTTCTTAAGTTGAGGCAACTCTTACATACAGCTCTTAGATAATTTCCTAGGGGCATGTCATATATCAGGATATTTTCTTTCTATACCCCTGTCTTTAATTATAGTTGTGTAATTAATATTATTGCAAGTAAGACATTTTTTAAAAATATATTACTGATTTCAAAGAGGAAGGGAGAGGAAGAGTGAAACATCTAATCTAATAAAATAATATGCAAATTGACCATCACTCCAAGACACCCAAGCGACGCCCACCAGCCAAGCCGTGCCTCCCAGCCAATCAGAGTGGCTGTATGCAAATTAACCCAGCCAAGATGGAGGCCGGCAGCCAGGGAGCTAGAGTAAACAGCAGGCTTCTGTTGCAACTGCCTGCCTAGGCTGCCTGAGCCTCTGCTCATGGTAACAATGTTTCAATTATAGAAGCCACAGAGCTGAAACAAACAGGAGGCTTCTTTACCTGCCTAGGCCTCTACTCAAGGTAACAAAGTTTCAATTATAGAAGATAAATAAATAAACCCCAGAAACCTGATTCCAGCTAACCTCACTGGGACGTTGGGTCAATGGGAGCTGTGGGCAGCCTGAAAATGGCCCTCAGCCCGTCACTCAGGCTGCCCAGGTACCCCAGTAGAGACCCAAACCCCGAAGGGACTGTGGGCAGCCTGAAAACAGCCCTCAGCCTCTTACCCAGGCTGGCCAGGTACCCAAATAGAGACCTGAACCCTGAAGGGACTGTGGGCAACCTGAAAAGAGCCCTCAGCCCCTCACCCAGGCTGGCCACACCCCAGTGGAGTGAGGGTTCCCACTGGGGGGGCTTGGCCAGCCTGCAAACAGCCATCAGCCACTCACCAGGCATGCCAGCAGGTGGACATCCCCTGAGGGATCCCAGACTACAAGAGAGCACAGGCCGGGCTAAAGGACCCCCCCTCCCCCAGAGTGCACAAATTTTTGTGCACTAGGCCCCTAGTCAATAATGAGAGAGAATTATCAATTGGTTGCCTCCTACGTGCCCCCTAATGGGGTTAGAGCCTGTAAACTGGGCATGTGCTCTTGTTCAGAGTAGAACCTGGGACCCTTCAGTCCGCAGGCCAGTGCTTTATCCACTAAGTCAAAGCAGCTAGAGTGCAAATGGACGTTTCTGAGCTTTTTGTATATTCTGATTAAATTAATTTTCATAGGATAGATGGTGTATATTTAGTTAATAGATAAATCTCCAATCTCATTTAGTCATTTGTTCCTATCAAATTTTGTTAAAACTAGTACCAAGTGAATTGTTTCATTTCTATCTTTGATTCTTAGACTGATGCTAGCAAATAACAAACATATTAATAAATGCAACAGAGGAGTAAATTGTACTTTAGTAGTTACTGGTTCTAATAATTTCATATGATTGATAATGAAAGCTTTTATAACTTTAAAAGAGAATAAATGAAAAACAATCTCTAGTTTGGGTTTTTAGTATACTAATCATAATCAGGGTGATTTTGTTGTATTGAATGGTATTCAATTTTTTCCCTAATAGTGCATTTATTTTTAAAAGTGAAGTAGTTTCCTAGCACTTGTTAACTAACACAATTTCTCTGTATGTAAGTTCTGTAGCCTTACAAGGGTAGTTTGTTAAAATAGGATATATAGTTTGAAATTTCATCCACCAATCCCTACCTCCCCCAATAAATATCCTTTTTCTTTGCCCTTGGATGAAGAGTATACATATTTGAGAGGGCCAGTATGCCCAGTAGTTTCCACCTTAGCCTGACTCTTTCAGCTGTTGTCATTTATTTCCTTATCCCATAGATTTTTCAAATGTTTTTATCTCATGGCACACCAACTATCTCATGGCATAACAAAAAATATATTTTTTGCTGACGTGACAAAAAAATACTAGTAGGTATAATTTTTATTGTATTTCCAAAAAAAAAAAAATATATATATATATATATATAGTAGTAATAATAATTACTTTTTTTTTCCAAGATGACTTTTTAAAAAATGAGGTGCCTGTACTTATGTATAAGGATTTCTGGTACCAAGAATTAACCCATCAGATGCAACCTTATTATGTGACATGACCAATAAGATGCAACTTTTTATATTTTTTTTAAATGTGTTTTTATTGATTTTAGGAGAAAGGAAAGGTAGAAACATCAAGGAGGGAGAAACATTGATGGGCTACCTCCTGCACGCCCCCATTGGGTATCAAACCTGAAAACCAGGCATGTGCCCTGACTGGGAATTGAACTGGTGACCTCTTGGTTAATGGCTCAACCACTGAGGCCCACCAACTGGGCAAGATGCAGGTCTATTATATGACCTATATTTTTATGGTTCAAGACAGCACTTATGTTGGATGGCTACTGTTGACATTTTTTTATTTGACAGTCCAAGGGAAAAGAGGTCATTACTCCTGACTAAATAGTCAGGTATTGCAAGTTTTAAGACACACCAGTTATAAATCACTTCTTACTAGGACCTTTAATATTCAGTTTAAGAATCCTAGCTGACTAATCTAATAAAAGAGTAATATTCGAATTAAACATCACTCCGAGACACCTAAGCCACTCCCGCCAGCCAGTCAGAGCGGCTGTATGCAAATTAACCCAGCCAAGATGGTAGCCAACAGCCACTGAGCTAGAGCAAACAGGAGGCTTCCATTACACCAGTGATGGAATTAAAAATGCCTGCCTACGCTGGCCAGGCCTCTGCTCAAGGCAACAATGTTTTAATTATAGAAGCCATGGAGCTGAAGCAAATAGGAGGCTTCGTTGCCTGACTAGGCCACTGCTCAAGGCAACAAAGTTCCAATTATTGATGATAAATAAACCCCAGAAACCTGATTCCAGCCAGCCTCGCTGAGACGTTGGGTCAATGGTAGCTGTGGGTAGCCTGAAAACGGCCCTCAGCCCCTCACCCAGGCTGGCCATACCCCCATGGGGTGAGGATCCCCACTGGGGGATTTGGCAAGTCTGCAAACATCCATCAGCCCCTCACCCAGGCTGGCCAGGCATGCCAGCAGGTGGACAACCCCCCAGGGGTCCCAGACAGCGAAATGGCACAGGCCAGGCTGAGGGACCCCCCGAGTGCACAAATTTTTCTGCACCTGGCCTCTAGTGTTTATATAATATTCACATTTATGAAAGGTAAGGTGGAATTGTGTTTTTTACTTTGCTGTATATTTATGCTGACTTTGGAAAAGTCACTAAGTAAAGGTGAGAAGGAAGTAGAAAGTTAGAGCAGGGGTCAAGCTTAGAATTATTGACACCACTTGCATCTCACTTAGATGATTGTTAATCTTATCCTTGTCCTTCTTGGCCTTTCATGTATTACTAGCTTTGTGTGGAATAGATTCCAGAATCTTACCTGAAGTACATATTTTTTTAAAAATTCTATCAAATTTCGTAAATTGTCATCAACAGTGGTTTAGTTTGAAATCTGGATTGTGAGAATTCCTAATTTCACTTGAAGAGGTTAGTGTTTGGTTGTAGAATCAGAGGAGGAAATTATTAGTAGGGTTTACCTGTTATAGGAAAACATTGATGACATTTAGCATTATTGTCAGCATACATATGCATGATGTGGTTGATGGTCATTAGTAGGTGATTATTTTGACCTAAGTCTCATTTAAAGGGATTGGATGGAAAGTCATTAATGTTACATTCGGAAACTGCATTAGATAGGTATAAATCTCTGTTGTAGGTATTTAATTAGTTAAAAACCTCAGAGTCCTGTTTCTAAATGTCAGAATTACATTCTGTGAATTACTGCATTAGTGCATTTCTCTAGGTTATTTCTTTCTACAAGACGATAATTACAAAATAGTGACTCAGATATTCCATTCAATTTTTGACATACCAAGGAATTTCTTTTACCTTTTCTAGCATGATTATGATATGAGGGTGGATGATTTCCTTCGTCGCACACAAGCTGTTGTCAGTGGCCGGAGAAGTAGACCTCGTGAAAGAGATCGGGAACGAGAGCGAGACCGCCCCAGAGATAACAGAAGAGACAGAGAGCGAGATAGAGGACGTGATAGAGAAAGAGAAAGAGAACGATTATGTGATCGGGACAGAGACCGAGGGGAGCGAGGTCGATACAGAAGATAATGAGCTTTTGGAAGCACTGATTGTTTAAAGATAAAAAAAAAATCTTGTATTTTTTTTTTGTGTGTGTTTACAAGTAGTAAATTTATTTTCAGCTGTCTACTTAAAGTTCATTGTGTAGAAGGATTTATTATGACCCTATTTGTTCCAAGCATGCAATATAATAAGAACTGGAAAAATTCACATCCTCCAAAAAATGCACAGTTGACAATTTGAGTTGACACTTTTATTGGGGGCAAAATGGAACAGTCCACAAATGTAGATATTGATTTATTCTCCATAAATGTTCATCTACTTATACTGTGTTCATCCTAGAGTTATTTTTTTGTTGCTTTCTTTCCTTTGGATTTTGATTGATAACTGCCATGATATTTTGCTTTGATGTGTATCTACATGTAGTTGCACACAGTTCAGTAAAAATAATGCTGCTATCAAGTATGCAATTATTGAAGTATGATGGTTTGACTGTATGGCAGTGTTGTAGCAGCCTCTTGGTTTCTCCCTTTCCCTCCTTTTTTAAATCTTAAGTGACTTTTTATTTTTCTTCAGTCTTCAATGATGAGAGCAATATTATGAAGACATTACGATCTAATTTTTAATCTTTTTCAATAAAAAAATTCCTATGTTCAGTAGCATGGTTGATGCTATTGTTTAGCCTTCCTCCCAAATGTAAACATTGGCTTGGAATGTTCACAACTTGCTTGTATGGCAGCAGAAGATAATTCCCACATTCTACATTGCTACTGTTTTGTATAAAATAAATTGGTAAAGATTGACAATTATCTGTTGTATTTCTTGTCTTGAAAGTTTGTTTTCTTACGCATTGGTAGACATAATGTTTTGTGTTTATTAATTGTAGGAAGTTCTTTGCCTGTTTTTGCATATTTTGCCAGAAATGATTGACCTGAGCCAATTATATTAAAAGTTTACTTCTATTTCTAATGTAAGAACTAATAATACACAGTGGAATTACGTTGATATTTTGGTTAAGCATTTATCTGACTAGAGGCCCAGTGCACAAATTCATGCATGGGTGAGGTCCGGCCAGCTTGGCCCCAATTGGGGCAGATCGGGTTTGGGCCTGTCATTAGGAGATGGTGGGAGTTTGGCCGGCAAGCCAGCCCACCCCAATTGGAGCCCGATCAGATTGGGGAAGAGACCGCAGGTAAGTGTCTGGCAGGCCTTGCCCTCAGTTGGTGTTGAGGGGTGATTGGGGTTGGGGTCAGGCAGGGGGAAGAGCTGCAGGAGGTTGGCTGGCTTGGCCCCCTATTGGGGTGAGGAAGCTATGAGGGGTAAGGCTAGTGGGGGGGGAGGGGCTGTGGGCTGATCAGGGTGGTGGGGACCCATCTGGTGGGGCCAGCTGTGTTCGGCCAGCTGGCCCCACCACCTGTTGAGGTGGGGAGATGCAATCTGGGATGGGGCTGGCTGGGGGGAGGGGTTGTGGGCCTATTGTGCTGGGGTAGGTTGATTGGGGGCCAGGCTGGCTGGGGGAAAGGAGGGAAGGCATTTGGGAGGCCAGCCTGCCCTTGATTGAGATGAGAGAGAGGGGTCAGGGGCGGGCCAGTAGGCAGGAGAGGCCACAAGGTTGGCCACCTGGCCCTACCCCTGATCGGACCAGTTTGCTGGCCACAGTGGGCATCATAGTGATTTTAATGTCACTACAGTGTTAGGGTTGCTGGCTTTTTATATACTAGAGGCCCGGTGTACAAAAATTTGTCCACTTGTTGGGGGGGCCCTCAGCCTGGCCTGTGCCCTCTCATAGTCTGGGACCTCTTGGGGATGTCCACCTGCTGGTGTGCCTGGCCAGCCTGGGTGAGGGGCTGATGGCTGTTTGCAGGCTGGCCAAGCCCCCCAGTGGGAACCCTCACCTCATGGAAGTGTGGCCAGCTTGGGTGAGGGGCTAAGGACTGTTTTCAGGCTGCCCACAGCTCCCATTGATCCAATGTCCCAGGGAGGCTGGCTGGAGTCAAGTTTCTGGAGTTAATATTTATCTTCTATAATTGAAACTTTGTTGCCTTGAGCAGAGGCCCAGTCAGGCAAGGAAGCTTCCTGTTTGCTTCAGCTCCATGGCTTCTATAATTGAAACATTGTTGCCTTGAGCAGAGGCCTGGCCAGCGTAGGCAGGCAGTTTCAACTCCATCGCTGGTGCAGTGGAAGCCTCCTGTTTGCTCTAGCTCAGTGGCTGTTGGCTGCCATCTTGGCTGGGTTAATTTGCATACAGCCACTCTGGTGGTGGGCGTGGCTTAGGTGTCTTGGAGTGATGGTTAATTTGCATATTGCTCTTATTAGATTAGATAACATTTTAGGATCTACTTTGGTCACATGATTGCTTATTTCAGGTTTTCTTTCCTAATCATATTTAAGAGAGCTAATTTATGGATGTTTCACTATTTTTAAAATGTAACCCTCTTAATATTTTAAGTTAACCATTAATTCCTCCCAATAGTAGCAAACTGTATAAAAACAACCAGATAAAACAGTTTAAGACAAGATTTTTTATGCATTTCAGTTTCTTGGGTTATACCAGATATTTTGTGCTTTTTAGTTTTAATATTTGAACACTTGGCATATTTAAGTATTTGATCACTTTTTTTTTCTGTTTCTATAGTATAATTATGCTTAATTTGACAATCTGTACTTATTGGTCTGAACAGGGGAACCCAGGACCTTCACTCTTGAAGGATATTTAAAACTCAGTATGCTTTTATGTTCTTACTGTAATCTTATACATATAAAAGACTAATATGCAAAGTGTCCCCTCAGGAGTTTGCTCACTCACTATGACATGTGCTGACTATCAGGGGGCAGTGCAGAATGAAGGAAGGCCCTGGCCAGCAGCCAGAAGGCCTCAATTGGCCCTGATCACTAGCCAGGCCTAAGGACCCTACCTACGATTGAATTTCATTCACCAGGCCTCTAGTTTAGAATATTTTCCCTTGTATTCACTATTCTTTTGAGGTCTTAATCAGCTGTATTCTGATTATAAAATTACTAGGGGCCTGGTGCACAAAAATTTGTGCACTTGGCAGGGAGGGGGTAGTCCCTCCCTCAGCCCGGCCTGTGCCCTCTAGCAATCTGGGACCCCTTGGGAGATGTCCACCTGCTGGCTTAGGCCTGCTCCCCGGGTGATTGAGCCTAAGCTGGCAGCCAGACATCCCTCTGGCAGCTTGGGAGTCCTCGGGGCATGTCCACTTGCCAGCGGGGAGCAGGCCTAAGCTGCAGTCGGACATACTTAGCACTGCTGAGGAGGCAGGAGAAGCTCCCACCATCACTGCTGTGCTGGCAGTTGGCAGCCTGGCTTGTGGCTGAGCAGAGCTCCCCCTGTGGGAGTGCACTGACCACTAGGGGGCAGCTCCTGCATTGAGCATCTGCCCCCTGGTGGTCAGTGTGTGTCATAGTGACCAGTCATTCCCAGTTGTTCTGCTCTTTGGATCAATTTGCATATTACCCTTTTATTCTATAGGATAGAGGACTAGTACACGGGTGGGGGCCAGCTGGTTTGTCCTGAATGGTGTCCTGTATCAGGGTGGGGGTTCCGCTGGGGTGCCTGGCCAGCCTGGGTGAGTGGTGGATGGCTGTTTGCAGGCTGGTCGCAGCCTCTTCAAGGTGGGTGTCCCCACCTGGATTGTCTGGCCAGCCTGGATGAGGAGCTGAGGGCCATTTTCAGGCTGTTCACATTCTCTTCAGGGAGTGGGTACCTGCTGGGGTACCTTGCCAGCCTTGGTGAGTGGCTGATGGCTGTTTTCAGTGAGGCTGGCTGGAATTTATTTAACTTCTAAAGTTGAAACTTTGTTGCTTCAACTGGAGCCAGGTTGGGTTGCCCCTGACAACCCAGGCTCCCAGTGCTTCCTTGAGCCCAAGGCTGAAAGCAGGTCTCTGGTGTTTATTTATCTTCTATAATTGAAACTTTGTTGTGGAAACTTTGTTGCCACATCTGGCCTAGGCAGACAGGAACCTTAGCTTCCTGCATCGCTGGGGCAAGCCTCCTGCTTGTTCTAGCTCTGTCACTGCTGGCCGCCATCTTGGCTGGGTTAATTTGCATATAGTCTGATTGGCTGGTGGGCATGGCTTAGCTGGTGGGCGTGGCTTAGGTGTAACAGAGTGAGGGTCAACTTGCATATTACTCATTAGATTAGATACATTGTGATTTTCATAGAAAATGACATTTTTATACAATATGGATGGAAATATTTTGTGCATTTCAGAAGCCTGAAATAGTTTTTGTTTTGTTTTTAATTGTTTCTTGTTTTTACATTACAGTTGACATACAATGTTATCTTAATTTTAGGTATACACGCCAGTGATTAGAGATTATATAATGTATTGATTATCCCAATAAATCTTGTATCCATCTGACACCATACATAGTTACTAAGATATTATTGACTATATTCCTTATGACTATATTTCCTTTATTCCCCCATGACTATTCTGTAACTACCAATTTGTGCTTAATCCCTTCACCTTTTTCACCCCTCCCATCTAGCAAACATCAGAATGTTCTCTATGAGTCTGTTTCTGTTCTGTTGTTTACCTATTTGAAAAATAAAGCCTAAGGATTTATTTTAACTCTCGAAGTGTGGCAGAAAGGAAAGAACATTTAACTGAGCCATGCAGCCAGGCATGTTGGAGATTTTTGAGTTCTAGGTGTATCAGTTAATAATATGGATTTTGTAATCAAAGAAAGCATGATAATTTCAAGAGAAACATCAAAAGTGCTTTATTCAAAGTAATTTCCATCGCTGGCTACACATTTCCCCCATCTTTCAGGTAATTTGTGGGTACCGTCCCAATAGAACTTGTTTTGAGGCAAACGATTCAGAGACCCAATTTTCCACTTCATATGTTTTGAAGTGCTGCTCTGAAAGTGCATGTACCATCCATGGGAACAAGTGGTAATCTGAAGGAGCAAGGTCTGGCGAATACAGCAGGTGGGTTAATACTTCCCAGGCAAGATCTTTTAACGTGTCTTTAACTGGTTTTGAAGTGTGTGATGGTGTGTCATCATGAAGCAAAATTATTTTAATGTGTCTTCTGGCCCATTCTGGTTGTTTCACTATCAAAGCGTGTTTCAAATTGATTATTTGTTGTTGGTAGTAATTAGTATTAACAGTTTCACCTGATAATACGCCACACCTTCCTGATCCCACCAAACATAGAGCATTGTCTTCTTTCTGAAGTGATTTGGCCTTGCAGTCGATGTTGATGGTTGACCTGGATCAACTCATTATTTTGAGTGTTTGGAATTCTCAAAATAACCATCGCCAGTCACAATTTGATGCAAAGAAGACTTTGTTTTGTGCCATTGAAGCAACATTTTACTGATAAGTTTTCGGTTTTCCATTTGGCTTTTGTTTAGTTGATGTGGCACCCATTTTCCTTCCTTTAAAATCTTTCCCATTGCTTGTATGATTGCAAATTATTTGCTGAGCAATGGTTAGTTAAAGTGTATAAACCAGTGTCCACAAGTATCTTGAGATGGAGTATGCTCACCATAAGCTTCCAGAAGTATATGACAACTTTTTCTTCAAAATAAAGTAATGAATTAAAGCTTCCCGCAAATGCTCTTTTTTTTTTTTTTTGGCATGAAATTCAACATTTTTAAGCATAAAAATATCTATGATGTTAATATCTTCAGCAAATTTGACATGAAGTTTTTAAGCTTGTCAATACAACAAAATAGCATACATATCAAATCACATACATATCAACATATATGTAACTCCATCTATTGAAAAAAATCGCATTATTAACTGATACACCTAGTGTATTATAGTATATTCTGCCCAATGTAGGAAAAATGTTTGATTCCTAAAATATTTGAAATTTTTTTGTTTTATGACACTTGATAATTAATTTAGAGAAAGTTGAAATTCTAGATTAATATTTTCCCTCAGAAATATAGACATTGCACTGATATCCTCCAACTGGTGACAAGACTGATGGTGGTGCAATTAATGTTTTCCCTTCTCAGATCTTCCACATATCCTCCTTTGAAATTTCACAAAAATGAATATTCATCCAGTTTGGCTCTCGATTAGCCATTTCTTTTGAAGATCATACATCTGTCTGTACCCTGTCTTAACTGGACCTCCTAGATTAATGCTCCACTTATTTCATTTCTTTTGCCTTTTTTTTTACACTTGAGATTTCCTTCATATTATGTTCCAGCATACCTTTTGATTCAAGTATTTTAATTTCAGCAATTTTTATCTTCTTAAGCTGTCTCTCTTAGCCTAGTTTCCCTCAGCTGAAACAGAGAAGGGCTTGCATGCTAGTATTTTATTTCTGAAACTAAATCTATGAAACAAGTGTGGAACAAAGAAAGTGAACAAGAAAGGAGGGGAAGTTAGGGCCAGGTCCTTGAAGCTGGTCATTGCTGTGGATAATTATTCACTTTCCTGCCGGGAATATCTGAAGTGCATAGAACACTCTTCAGGTTAGTCCCCCTGAAAATGGTAGAGACCAGAATGTTTTAACTGGGCTTTATCTCCTACTAGAGGCCCAGTGTATGAAATTTGTGCACTCAGGATGGGGGTGGGGTGTCCCTCAGCCTCCCCTGTGCCCTCTTGCAGTCCAGGAGCCCTTAGGGATGTCCAACTGAACAGGTCTAGCCGGCAGTCAGACATCCTTAGTGCTGCCGCAGAGGTGGGAGAGGTTCCTGCCACTGCCTCTGCACTCGCCAGCTATAAGCCTAGCTTCTGGCTGAGCAGTGCTGCCCCTGTGAGAATGCACTGACCACCAGGGGACAACTCCTGTATTGAGAATCTGTCCCCTAGTGGTCAGTGTGTGTCATTGTGACTGGTTGTTCAGCCATACAATTTATTTGCACATTTATTATATAGAACTAGAGGCCTTTTATTATATAGAACTAGAGGCCCAGTGCATGAAATTCATGCACAGGTACAGTCCCTAGGCCTAGCCTGAGGTTGGGGCCATCTTCCCCAGCTGCCTGAAGCCGGTCCTGCCCCGCACTCCACCCACCCCCAGTTCCCTATTCGCCATCGGGTTATTGGCTGGGGCAAGGGACCAAGAGGTCGGCTGTTCCCACTCACTCACCAGCCCCACTCCTGCCACAGGTGGCCATCAGGCAATTGGAGCCTGCCAGCTGGGGAAAGGGATCAAGAGGTGGTCAGTGTGCCCCAGAGTGACTGGTCCAGCAATTGCTGTTGGGATCAACTTGCATATTACCCTTTTATTATATAGGATAGAGGCCTGGTGCACAGGTGGGTGCTGGATGGCCTGCCCCGAAGTGGGCCCTGGATTAGGGTGGGGGTCTTCATGTGGGGGCATGGCTGGCCAGGGTGAGGGGCCATGGAATTTGCAGTTTGGCCCTGCCCCTGATCAGGTTAGGGGTCCCTGCTAGGGGGCAGAGCCAGCCTGGACGAGGGGCCGCTGGGGGTTTGCAGGCTAGCCACGCCACCAATTGGGGTGGGGGTTCCTGCTGAGGGGTGGGGCCGGCCTGGGTGCGGGGCTGCAGGTGGTTTGCAGGCTGGCCACGTTCCTGGCTTTGTCAGGAAGGATGTCCAGAATAACATCTGGAAAACGTCTAGTTTATCCCATCTAATTAGCATATTACCTTTTTATTAGTATAGATTGATCAAGGGTTGTATATGGTGATAATGGCATTAATTGGTATTCATGTAATGAAAATCAATGCAGCTTCCCATAGTTATCCCACACAGTAATATCAGAGACAGTGGCAGAAAGTAGATTGTGCAGAGCAGCTGAAAAGTGATGGTGTCTTGTTATCTCCTCAAGGAAGTTAGTTGACAATGCAATGGTGAAGGAAATTGAGAGTGGAGAGTGAAGAGTGAAAATGTGAGTTATGGCAAAAAAGTGATCAATGTAATCCACCTTTGAAATACTCTCATTTTTTTGATGCCCCCACTTAAATCCAGTCAGAGTTCAATATAATAGCCAAATTCAGCATTTACAAGGAAGAGTTAGTAAAACCGGCTTTTATCCCTACTACTGCAAGTCACCCTGAGAGAATAGTATTTATCATCTTCCCCTATTACAAATTCCATATTTCCCTCTCAGGGCCAGCTATTGGTATGTTCTAAATTGCTAGTCTGTTGGGATGACATGAGCCTTTATTCCTAAGGTCCCTTATGCTTCTTGAGTCATGGTTGCAGCAAGTGCACTCTCAGAGTTATCACTGGGCACTGAGTTCACCACCCCTCTGGGTTTTAGGCACCCCTCTGCATCTCCTGGGTCTTGGATAAGTCCCTTCCTTTCCTATCATGTCATTGTGATTCTAGCTCTTTAATGTACTCAGGGTCAATAATCCCCACTGATAATGGCATTTGCATTTCTTTGTCCACTGTTCCACTGATGTGAGGAGTCCAGAATGACCATGTGGAAATAGTCATAGCTTTAAGTTCAGTGGAAACCTCCCTGCGACCCTTAATTAGAAGTGTTTTCACTACCTCCTCAGAAGCAGAACCCAGAAGAACCTGGTGATTCAAGATTTTTAGGCTTGTTCTCCCCCATACCCGGACCGACCCCGTGTCAGGGACTATTTGTTTTCTACCTGGGCACTGACTTTGATATATGAGGCCTGATGAGGCTGTGAATTGAGTTTCCTTTGTAGCTCTGCTGTCTTTTCAATTAAATTCTAAACCTGGTATACTGCTGCTGCAGAAGAAAAGCCTCTTTAAACACTGCCAAATATTTTTTACTTTTACAGCATATTTTCGTTTGATATTTCTTTAAACGGAGCCATTTTTAATAATGTTCTAAGACTGTTAATAGAGTCCTTTAAAAACTACATAATTACCATTCTACCCTATAGTGTCCATAAGTTAATACTTTACATTCTTGTGTAACTCACCCCAATTCCTCGCTCCCCTGTGTGAATCTTCTAAATTGTGATTTTAGGAGTACTAGGAGTTATCATCATTGCACATGTTATCAGAAATGATATTGTTATTGCTAGTTATCAATGAATTATACAAGTCTCATCTTGTAGGTGTGTTAATCAGAATCAGTTGTGGTACAAATTGTATTGGTCTGTGTTCTCCTCAGAAAGCAGAGCCTGAGAAAAGAATCAGAATGCAATAGTTTATTTTGAAAAAGCCTAGGGTATAGGAGTAGGGGTCAGGGAAGGGTGAAACAGGAAGAGAGGAAAATAAATTATGTTACAAGCTAATTGTCATTATGACATCACTGGAATTAAGCCCACTGGGTCCCAGGAAGATGCTATACGGTATGGTATAGACCTATAAATAACCACCTGAGGTGTGTTAGGTGTGTTCCTTCAGAAGTTTCACACAGTGATATCAAAGTAACCTTAGTGCAGAAGGTGAGAGGTCTGCTCTCACATAATAATTGTGTAAGGCTCTTTGCCACAGCAAAAAGTAGAGCAAATAATGGGTGGAAAAGATTTAAGATGTAGTATAATAGCTGTGAAATAGACAATATCCCTCCCTTTACTCTATTGTTGCATTTTGTAGTATATTATTCTTTATGTAGATGAAATATTTTTCACTACCTCTGAGGTTGCTAATAAGATTAAATTTTTTCTTTTTTAAAATTATCTTGTTCACTAAGCCTGTTTATTCTGATCTGTGTGTATTTATTTATTTTGGCCTTACTCTGTCATTTTATTACCTTTCCCCAAATGTGTGCTCATCTCTTGTTGGATGTTTATATTTAAAAATGAAGCAATAGAATGACTCATGGAGTGTCTTTGTACCTGTAAAGGACTTTGAGTTTGGCTGGCTTTGAGTTTTATGCTGAATATGTATTACTGGACATTACCTAAGGTGACCCATAAATGTCAGAATGAGAAAGGCTTCACTTGGATATTACATCATTTCCAGTTACTTTATTTCATCCCAGACCATTTCAATTTCTTTAGAAAAGGACTCGATGTGGGGAGGCAGGGGGGTGGGTATAGGTATGGCACAGGGCCCACAGTATGGTCTAGCTCAGGCTTTTCTGTTTTCTCACCTTTTTCTGCATCAGGTTCCAAGCCACAATCATATGTTGCATTTCATTGTCAATATCTCTTTAGTCTCTTTTAATCTGGCATAATCTCTTGGTCTTTTTTTGAGGGAGGATCTTAATTTTGACACTTTCAATGAATTACTAGCCAGTTATTTTATAGAATAACCCTTAATTTAGGTTTTCCTGATGTTTTCTTATGATTAAACTAGAGGCCAGGTGCATGGATTTGTGCATGGAGGAGGGGGGTCCTTCAGCCTGGCCTGCACCCTCTTGAAATCTGGGACCCCTTGGGGGATGTAGCAGTGTGCCAAGCGGCAGGCAGCCAGGGAGGAGCCTGAGCCGGGGCCAGATGCCGCACTGCTCCTCTCATCCTGGCCCACTGCTCCTGCCACTGCCACTTGGTAGGGGCCCGGCTTCTGGCTGAGCGGCACTCCCCCTGTGGGAATGCACTGACCACATGGAGGCAGCTCCTGAACTGAGCATCTTTCCCCTGGTGGCCAGTGTGCATCATAGCAACTGTGCCCTCTCACAATCCGGTACCCCTCAGGGAATGTCTGACTGCTGGTCATTCTGGTCCATAACATTTGCTAAGGCTTTTATATATATAGATTCAAATTGTGCATTTTTGGCAAGAATACCACAGGAGTGCTGTGCTTTTCTCAGTACATCATTTTCAGGAAGCATATGATGTTAATCTATCTTATTAGCGGTGATGCTAACTTTGATCACTTGATGTCTGCAATTCTCTGCACTTATAAAGGTATGATTTTTCTTTTGAAATTATCTTGTGAGAAGATACTTTGAGATTGTAAATACTGTTTTTCATCATGCCTTTTGCTCTCTAATTTTAGTTTTTCTTGATAGATAATTCTTAAATGAAACAAATGTTATGATGGTGTTTGTCTAATGGTAATTTCTATATTCATAATTTCTTCTATAATTATTAATTGAAAGACTACCATAAGGAAAAACACCTCCTTTCCTCTATTTATTTATTTTGTTTTTTAGCACTATAGATTTATGGATTTAAAAAATTTATTCTGTAATAATCCATAACTATTATTATTAATCTTATTGCTGAAATCATGCCATATTTGACTCATTGGGACTTTCTGTAGTTGTCCCCCATATCTTTTTAACCTTTTTTTTCATAATTTTGTGTACTTTATTTTCTGAAGCCATCTTGTACTTTTCTTCCCTGAGGACTAAATTCAATCATTTGTCCAAAAAGACATTGCTCCTTTTTTGAGGAATATTACCTAGAAACTGAGATCTGTATACTAGGTGTGCTCATTGCTACAGGGAGATCATTGCTTCTAGGTCCTCTTAGTAGAAGAATTAGGAAAAAAAAAAAAAAAAAA
>PVJC01008825.1:6808-47545 GCA_004026665.1 Murina feae | reverse complement strand
AATAAAAGCTCTGTGACCTAACCAAGTTAATATATAAAATCAATCATCACACACAATCACACTTTTCATTTAACTTAAAATGAAATAAATCTCCATAGAAATGCTCCTCAAAGACACAGCCATATCTATTTATATGAAAATACTTGTCCTCCATGAAGACCTGTGGAGAAAAACTGAACTTTATGAACTTTGTTTCCCAAGGATATTTGTTAAGTATTGTTTTATTTTTTAAAAATAAAAATTGTGAAATATAAAAAATCTATTTTTCCTTGTTAGTTAAAATAACCTTTCCCTTACAAGTGAACATCCATAGATGAATGGATAAAAAAGCTGTGGTACATTAACACTGTGGAATATATGCAGCTGTACAAAAAGAAGGATTTCTTACCCTTTGCAACAGCGTGGAAGGACCTGGAGAGTATTATGCTGAGTTAAATAAGCCAGTCAGAGAAAGATAAATATCAGATGATCTCACTTATAAGTGGAATCTAATGAACATAAAACTGACAAACAAAATAGGTCTAGAGGCATGGAGCGTGGAAAAGACTGACATATCTCAGAGGGGAGGGAGGAGATTAACTGAAGAACTTATTTGCATATATGCAAAACCAAGATGTAGACAATATTGTGGTGAAGGCCTGGGGTGGGGCAGGAGCTGGAAGGAGGGTGGTAAAGTATGGGGAGGGGGGAATTGGGAGATATTGGGGGATATCTATAATACTGTCAACAATAAAATACAATTAAATTATAAAAATAAAAATCTTTAAAGCATAAAAATACAAAATAAAATAACTTTTCCCAACCAACTCTTTAGTTATTGCTAATTAATTTAAATGATTTTGTTCTTTGATAAACTTGAGAGCTTTCAAAGATCTTGTTAGAGTGAGATTTAATACTTTGGTCCAGGTTATTTAAAAGTCAATATGATTGATATAGTTATGATGTGAAAGAAGTAGAAGAGAAAAGAGGCTAGTGAATTTCTTGATTACTTTAATCCATGAAACTAAAATTGCCATTAGGTATAATACATTGAGATTTCTTTTCTGTCTTTGGAGATTCTGTGTGAGGGGAAAAAAAAGCATGTGTTCCTTTTACTAAAGAAGTGTAAGCAATCAATATAAATTTACAATTTGTTTAGGTGATGGTGCTTTTGTTTTTACAAAAACATCATCTAGTTATGATTTGTCCATTTCTCCTGACCAAACTTTTCTAAGCCATGCAGAGCAGCTACTATTAGACCTATGTTTCAGAATTGGCAAATAAGGTTTAAAGTGATTGTGCAATTAACTTTGGCTACTTAACTAATCAGTGGCAAAAACAGGATTTAAATTATGTCCATCTCCTTTTAAATCTAAACTTCAGGTATGTGCCTCAATTTCTTCATTTACCCTCAGAAATAAAATAACACTTCTCAGAATTGTTTTAAAGATTATATAAAACCAGAGGCCCAATGCACGAAATTCATGCAAGGGGCTCAACCCTTGTAGCCCCGAGGGCAGTTGCAACCCTGGCTTCGTCCAGAAGGACATCCAGAAGGTGGTTCAGCTGTCTGGTCTAATTAGCATATTACACTTTTACTAGTATATATAGTGCAGAAAAAGTGGTAAACACAGTGCTTGGCATATGGCAAATAACTCTTGCTAGCCTGTAGAATTATTAATCATCAACAGCCACAACCCTAAGAATTCTGTAGAAGAAAAGTTGGGTACCACTCAGCCCAAGCACCTGGAAAAGAGACTGTTGTTCTGCACTGCAGTGTTCCTCAATTGCAGGGGTTCCCAAACCTGTAGAATGTAATGTGTTCAATGAGAAAGGTACCCCTTAGCATTGAGCAATGCCTCTCCTTATTATGGCAGGTCAGAAGCAGCTGCCACTTTAATGTCAGTGGCCACATGTGAGTGGTGGTAAGAAATGCAGCCCTGAAAAACAAGAACTGGGGAGGAGGTGGCCAATTGGAGCAGCATATATAAGGCTGAGCACTTTGGCTACCTTGTGGTTAACACAAGGAAAGCTGTATGAAACTGTAAATTCCTTACTCTCTGCACAGCCAAGTTAGTAATCTGATGTCTTCCAAATAGCTCATTACTATCTCTCTTTTCAGAATTTTAGGGATGGAAACTTATAGGCAAAATTAAAATTGTAAGTACTTTACACTGGTGGTTGAGTAAAAGTAGAAAAATCATATTGGACATCAGTTTCTGACAAATCATCATGAATTTTTAAATGCTGATATTTACATGCTGATATTTAAAACTGGAAGGTAAATAATATGTCTCCACTTGTCAAATAGAGAAAGTGAGACATGTAAAATGGATTAGATTGCACTTAGGTTTATAAATCAGTGAAAGCCCAGAATAGAATCCAAATGATGTTATGATTTTTTTCCTATTATTTGTCTATTTAGAGAACAAATGGCATCACTTACACTTCAGAAAGAACAATAAATCAACTTATATTTCCTTCACGAACCCTGAATAATATAAATTCAGTATTCCAAAATGAAGAAAGCACCTTAGATTAAAATAGCAATATAACTGTCTTCAGAGGAATCAGTGAATTATTAAATCTAAGAGAAGTTTGTTTATACTGACAGTGGAAAATACCAAAGTTAGTTTGTCTATGCAATAAACCTATAAAAATCGAGTTGCCAGACAAGTGCTTATGTGTGACACTGTTTATTATTCTGGTCCTATAACAAATATTGATGACAACTGGACGATACACTTAGAGCATGAAATGCGAGGATTCAGCATACTAATTTTTTCTACTACCTTTCTAAAACATATTTTAATAATAAAACATAATGAAGATAGACTCCTGAGAAAGAGACCAGTCTTGATTTAGAACTTATCTTAACAATTCTTGCTATTTTTTTTCATCTTTTCTATATAAGATCTCAAGTATGCCAGCTTTGGGAATGGTTAATGCTAAGAAAAGGTAGCCGTTTTTTGTTTATGGCTTATATTGAGTTCTCCCAGAAGCTCAACTGGGAGTTTAGGATTTATGTGCAAGTAGTTTATTGCGGTGTTAATCCCAGGAGAGTGTGGGAATGAGGTAAGGAAGGGAAAGAAGCCAATATAGGGTGTTTCATAAGCTGTGGACAACTAGGATTCATTGAGGCTTAGAACTTTTGGTAGAAGGTAAGAAATATGCAGTAGAGTTTCACAATAGGAGGAGAGACAGAATTTGGACATTCATGTACCAATTTCTATTTGTATTTTGTGAGCTACTGGTGGGTAGAGGTCATTGGTAGTGAATGCCCCAGCACTTCCAGTCTGCTCTGCCTCAAACTCCGCAGTCAGCAAAAGCCTTTAAATTCAAAGGTGAAGATACTTGCATACAAGGCAGTGAGTGCCAAAAGGAATATAGTTTGGAAACCTACAGCATCTGTCACTGTTCTTACCCTCAGATGTGGACTGGATTCAAGATTATAATGCAGTCATCAATGTCAAATACTTGATTTCCTAGACACGCTGGTGCAAGTCCTTCTAATATTTAACTAGTAATAGCCTAGACTCTGCTGGCACCATATGTCATGGTCAGTTGTGAGACATGCCACACTAACGCATTACCAATGAGAGTTCAGATACCAACATTTTATTAACCTTTTTTTTCTTATTACATAAAGTACTACAAAGATTAGTACATATATCTCTTTTTTCTCCTGCCCTTCCCCCAGCCTCCTCTACCCCCCAGTGATTTGTGTCTATTGGTTATGCTTAAATGCATGCATAAAAGTCCTTTGGTTGATCTGTTACACCCCCCCAACGTTTTTAATGAACTTAAATAAACTTTTTAATGCATCCATCTAACTCTCTAGATTGATGTGTTTGTTAAGTGAAAAAGAAAGTGAAAATTTATACTCTGAAATGTCATAACTAAGACTCCATCTCATCTATTCCATAAACTCTAGCCTCTCTCAAATGGACAAACTTTATTTTATGGCTTCACAGTATTAGGAGCTACTGGTAAAGGCAGAAATCTATCTCATGCATATATTCCTTCTGAGTAATGGACCTGCAAAGAACATGCCAAACACAAATGCACACAGAGTTTGAGGCATATTCTTTCTATTTATGGAAAAGTTTAGCTTTTGGGCAAAATTTAGTTAGACAGCTGATCAAGTATTATCTAAAGGACATGTGATTATCCAGATTGCAAATAGCATTCAAAATTGGAAAAGATTGGCATGTTTTCACATGCAGGTTTAAAACTGGTCATAGAGAAGTAACGTGCATTATAATTTTAGCTAACCAGAAGAACGAAGAAGAGAGAATGTATTTCTTTTACAATATTTACTAAAATTTTCTCAAACAGAATTAGTTAAAATTTGTATGATGTCCAAGAAATTCTATAATAATGGTAAGTGTGTATTCAAGCACATCTTTAGAAATGAAATGAGAGTAGAATTTGTCCAAGATCTTAGAATATATATTCATTATTAATTCAGTACTTTCAACATGAGTACTATTAAGTTCTTACAGAACTTAATTCAAGCACAGAGACAGACTATGCATATCAAAATTTAAATAATGCAAAACTAGCATCAGATAACTACATATAATTATTTTAAGCTGACAGGTTGAGACAATAAGTGCTAGATATTTATTGGGTGTAGGAGGGCATCATTAGTGATGAGTTAGTTGAGTGGGTGGGATTGAACTGGACCTGAAAGACAGACTTGTAAAGTTTGACAGAAGAAAGAAACAATGAATAGAGAGTCTTGACAAAAGTAGTACTTAGAACAGTAACTCATATAATTATTACTTATATACTAGATGTTCAATGAATAATTCACTCAATGGTTCATTATTCCATAATTCAATATCACAATATTATTTTTAAGCACTTATACAACCACTAGTGGCCCGGTGCACAAAATCTGTGCACTGCGGGGGGGTCCTCAGCCCAGCCTGCCCCCTCTCACATATTGGGAGGCCTCAGGGGATGTCCTACTGAGGGCTTAGGCCCACTCCCTGCTCCTCTCGGGGAGCGGGCCTAAGCTGCAGTCTGGCCTCCCTTTGTGGGAGGAGACCAGGCTAATCAGGAGACCAGCCCCATCACCCCGCTGCTACAGCCACTGCCAGTCACCACAGCCACCAAGGTGTTTTCATCAACATGAACTCCAGTTGCTTCACCAAAAAGAAATGACAACTTTCTTTAGGCATTTTCAAGTTGTGTCTTTCATAGGATATGACATTTCTTTCTTTGTTTTTTTTATCCTCACCTAAAGATATGTTTTCATTGATTTTTAGAGAATGTAGAAGAGAAAGGAAAAACAGAGAGAAACATCAAAGTGAGAGGAACACTTTGATTGGTTGCCTCCTGCATATGCTCTGACCTGGGCCCCGGACAGGGAGGAGCCTGTATTCTAGGTACATGTCCTTGGTCAGAATTGAACCCAGACCCTGCAGCCAGCAGGCTAAGGCATTATGCACTGAGCCAAACCAGCTAGAGCAGTTTATGACATTTCTTAGCCCTCCAGCAGTGGACATTCATTTTTTTTTCTCCAGGAGTGTAGTGAAAAACCCCCAGATCACCTTTAGGGATTCTTATTACCCAAGTTACTAAGAATATTATCAGTGGCATACAGGGAGCTTAGCCAATGAGCAATAAGAAAAGGTGTTTCCTCTATAGTTCACTCTGATCACCAGCTCCACCCCTGCCCCTCCAATCACAGCTCCATCCCTGTCCAGGCCTGTAATCTCTGGCTGAGGCTACAAGCCTGGGCAGGGGATCCCCAAACCCCTCCTATTGCCGGCTTCACAGAGCCCAGGCCTCTGCGATCACCAGCTCTCATCTTGCCCTCTGACATTGCTGGCTCTGCCCTTGCCCCACTGGCAGTCTCTGGCCAAGGTTGCAGGCCTGGGAAGGGGACCCCCAGACTCCCTGCTTTGCCAGCTGCACCGGTGCCCAGACCCCTGTGATCATAGGCTCCGACCTTGCCCCTCTGATCACTGGCTCTGTGGACCCCAGGCCCCTGTGATCTCCAGCCTTGCTCCTGCCCAGGCCTGAGGCCTCTGGCCCAGGCTTTATGCCTAGGTAGGGCACCCTCATACCCCTCCAATCACTGGCTCTTCCCCTGCCCCCTCCAATCACCTTTTCCACCCTTCGGGCCCCCTGCCTCCCTTGCCACCTGCCTGGCTAATAGGCCTTACAATTTCAGTGGCCGGGCTAAGCCAGATTGGGCACCGCCATCTTGTGGGGGGCAGCCATCTTTGTCATGGAGTGATGCCTAATTTGCATATTACTCTTTTATTAGATAGGATAATCATCATCAAAAGGATAGAGCCATGATTTTGAGATATATTTCATCTCTGTATTCTCATTGATATTTATATCAATTTTTTACCAAGCATCAGTTCACTGATTAAAGGATTTAGTGCTACTAAATGTTGAAAAGTATTTCTTAAAGACCATTAGGGAAAAAAAGACTTTCTTAAAAACAACTGACAAATTTTCTTTTTTAAATATTATTAAAGGCTTAATTTTTAAGTCAATCTAAGTTTGGGTTCCTCTGAATAGTGAAGAAATGACATAGACAAAAATAAGAAATTTGTCTCTTCTATTATTACTTTTGCCCCTTCAATAAGAAGCAAAGGAGGGAAAAATGTTATGTTTAGAGGCAGTGTGAGACCACCCAGACTAAATCACTCAGGCAAAAGTATCCAAAAATAAATAATTTCAAAAGGTTAATCATTCATAACCTTGCACAAATGCTACATTGAGGTCCCTGTACTCTTTCTTGATAACCTGTGGTTTCTTGGACTACAAATATAGCTAAAATTTAATGGGCCTTTATATTATATGCAAAGAACTTTAATAGAACTTTCTATATATCCTCTTCATTTAGTCAAAGTATACAATATGACTTTAGTGCTTTGGCATCTAACAATATTACTAGGACACTCTACACCATGTATTGATAGTTGGTTTGATACCCGATAGTGAGTGTAGTGGCATCCAGAGTCCAGGGTGTTGGACTATAGCAGAGTCACTACTTCTACTGGTTTCTTACAGGTTGACAATACCTTCAGAAAGAGCAGCTTCATTTAGTGTCCATCATAATGTCCAACAGTATCAGCAGTGTTACAGCCCCTATTACTTCATCTTAACCAGAAGTGGGGAGGTTCAAGTGGAGAGACTCATTGCCAAAAGTCTAGTTCTAGACATGGCTCTACTAATGAGAAGCATCTAAGTCACCTGGGAAATGAATTGTGAAACAATTAGGTGGTAGGGTTCATAATTGCCTCCATCCTTCATATATGTAAGGTCATGAACAGAAACAGATGGTAAACTCAAAGTGGATAATTTTCAGAGAACTCAGAATTTAGCAAGGTAGAAACTTTATTTTAGAAAAGCAACAAGGAATGGCACCTGATCCTAAGATTAGTCATAGCATGGGAACTCTTGCTACCCTAGGCCTGAATGCTAAAGAAAGATTCCTTCTAGAACACAGAGAAAGAATTATACTTGAAAGAAGCTGTAGCCTTCAATAGAGAAGTATACCCATACTAAACTCATACTAAACTCATCAAAAGGAGTAGGTCAATATAAATCCTGAGCTCACAATAATCTTTTCTTTAAGATCTCCTGCCAGCATCTCCTACTGATCCCATCAGAATCAGGAAGTCAAAGGGGTAATTTGATCAATTCTATGGGTCAGTGTCCAGATGATTGGTACAGAATAGAGAAGTTAGAGAGTTGATATTGAAGATTTTCAAGACATTCTACCAAAGTAAAATGAAAAATATGATGTGTATCTTATTATTAACTTGAAGAGCTGATGAGGATGAGTGGAAGGGAATAAAATATTCATGACATGTTGAATAAAATCACAGTTAAAAAAATGGTGACCACATTAGTAAGTCTATATGAATGATATGTTTACAAAATATCCACAGCAGTCACACAATTATACACATAAGGACTCTGAGTAAGCATCATCTCTACTCACAGCCAATGTAACCACTAATCATTGTTTTAATAGTGATTTCGTAGGTACCTGACCTGTTAATTTATCATTCAAGTATTTTTAAGTGCTCAGCAGTATACCAAGAGCATAAAAAGAAGCAAAATATATGGTTGTTGTGGTCAAAGATTTTATATTACTCTTGAAAAAATAAAATATGCATATAACTAAATAATTTGTTAAATGCACACACAAATGATTTTGCTATCTAGATGATAAATTCAGAATGATAGCATAAAAGTCATCATGAAAAGAAATATATATAGATCATTAATTTACAATTCAGAAAAATATGTAAAATTATATATTCTGCTTGTTATATATTTTACTTGTTTTGCAATTTGTTGTGAAGCTTTAATTGATGACCTTCGATTTCCTGATATCTTTTCCACTCAATAACCATGTCATATTACTTGACTATTATAAGAAAAAATATTAACAGTGAATACCAACCAGTGCTGTCCAATCAAAGAGCTGCTGTAATGCAAACTGAAATTCCAAGAGAAAAGGTCAAAGGATATTAGAGCATTTATCAGTTTTTCACTGAGAGAATATACTTTATATAAAAAGCAAACATAATAGCCCTAGCCAATTTGGCTCAGTGGATGGAGCAATCAGCCTGCAGACAAAAGGGTCTAGGGTTTGATTCTGGTTGCAGGCTCCTCCTTGGCCCAGGCCCTGGTATGGCTGGAGAAGACAACCAGTCAATGTGTTTCCCTCACATCAACGTTCTCTCTGCCTTTCCCTCTCTCTTCTACTCTCCATACAAATCAATGAAAAAATATCCTCGGGTGAGGATTAGCAAAAAAATAGAAACAAAACATAATATTAATTAGGAAATTGAGATCAAGATGACATTAGTTTTAGACATGATTCAGGGACAAAATATCTTAAATTGAATTAAAAGTAATAGTTTTCAAGTTTGCCTTTTCATTGAAAAGTCCCAAAAGACCAAACTGACAAAGTTTACAACAATTCCCCTATCAAAAAGCTATTCTGATTTATTTGGCATAAATTACAACCTGATCTCCACATAGGTGTTTCAAAACAATGCAGTCTTCTGTTAAATACAGCGATGTGATTAGTATAACACATGGAAAGGCAAATGGTTCCCTTTCACCTCTTAGAGCTGCCTTCTGAGTTACCTCTTTCTTTTGTCTCCCAGAGTTTAGTTCATATCTATCACCTTTATTCTAGATTTTTGATTAATAATTTAAGTGGCTCTCTAAGCCACTTCATGAGTTCTTTGATTGAATCAACCCAGAGCTATTAAATTATCATTCTACTTTCTCTTTATTTACAGAGTTGATGTGTCATTATTGGAGTTATTTTTCAGTTAAGCATACTATCAACACCAGGCACTTTCTACAGGAAGGGCTATTTCAGAAATGTTCAGCTAGTCCTAATTTAGAAATTTCAACCTAATTCCTTGCATTGTGAAATTTTGATAAAGAGATATTACATTAAATTCCCAACTTTTCCAGATGCCTCAGAGACAATGAAACTGAGAATTAAGCTTTAAAAAACTTACAACTTGACCTTCATGGATATTTGACTTAAAAAGGGTTTATCAATTGTGATATGTGCATTTGTATTTCATTAGAATTAGAAAAAAACAGAATTTCACCTTCAACCAAATAATTTTGCTTTTCAAGGTCACAGAATGTAAGCAGCTTGCTCATAAAGAGTGCCCTTAAAGAATCAGAAAAAAAAAAATTCTGTTCCCTAGTTGAAATTGATTTATGGTGATTTCTATTGTCTCCCTCTAAGTATAAAATGAATATAATCTCTCCTTATACATACATCACACAGAAATCTTAATAACAACATACACTAAGTCACAAAAGAGAAAGAGATAAAATATACTAACATAATTTTTAAAAATTATCTTAATATTTCTATAAACTTATATAACTAAGATTTATTAACTAGAATTATTAAAAATAATATTAGTGAATCTTAATTTGTAATGGCATTAGATAAGCTTTTATTTTCAAGATGCAAATAATCCATTGGATTTGACTCAATTGGATCAAAGATTTTCCCTAAATATTTTAAATTTTCTTGTTTATCCTTTAAAATTAAAGTGAACTTCTGTGATGGTAATCAATTTCTCCTCCATCCATGCTTATGTCAATATAAAAAATGTATTAGAAAGTGGTAGAAAAGACTTGAGATTGGGGATAATAAACGTACTTAATCTGTTTTCAATTACTGCAGCCCTCTGAAAAGGGTAATTATGGAAAGTGAGACCACATGAATTTTTAAAAAGAGTTCATTTCATTTTATATAGAGCTTTAAGTTTCACCAGAAACTGAAAGCCATACATTCCATAAGATTAAAAGCAAGTGGTGTTTCTATGTCACTATAAGCTATCTCTTTAAAGGGGAAAAAGACGATTAAGAATTTAAAAAAATACAAATAGGCAATGAGTCTGAATAATGGACTCTTACAAAAGGGAAAATCTGTATCATTTACTTTCTAGGCACCCAGCTATAAATTTGCTCTGTTATTTTTAAGTGGGTAGTTCCACGTTGCCAAGATATTTAAGAAATTTATCAGTGATATTAAGAAGTATTATTCAATGTGTTGCAGAATACTATAAATTGCATATAATAACTTTCATAAATTAGACTTACATAATGATCTGCGTACTAATTGGGCAATGACTTTCTAAGAAAAGGATAATACTTAGATAAACTCCATTGGTCTTAGGGCCATGCTGAATTTCAGTCTCCACAGAAAACTTAATTCTGCTTTTAAAGTTATGTGTATCATCTTGAAGCAAGAGTGAGCAAACATAAAAGAAAAGAAGAAATTTGTGAAATAAAGTTTGAAATCTATGCTATGAAATAAAAACATGGATCTCATTTGTCAAAATCTGTAGGTGTGGAATTTTCGGCGTAATTCCCAAAAGTGAGCCCATCAAGCAGTAGAGCCAATCAAATTACCTCTTTCCTTTGAAAAGATTGTCCAACCTCTGTCTTTGATAGCTCTTTTATTCCCTCAATCTAATGTGCTTAAAATCTCTCTCACCTGAATAATGTTCCAGGGTTTTATGTTGTGTCAGTGATTATTTTCACAATGGTATCTCCCCAGTGAGTTGTTAACAAATATCCACAGAGAAAGATGTGCTTAGAAGGCATAACATGCTGCAACATGCCACAGGCTGTTTGAGTAGATTTTATGCAGATACCATAGTCATGCTATCTTCACTGCTCCCCACCCCCAACACATACACATTTATCTGAAAAGTCAGCTGAATGGGGAGGGTAGCTTTTTATTTTATTTATTGTATTTTTTTCTTATGAACTATAAAAAAGCAGTTTATAGACTAACTAGTCAAATTGTTACTCTTCCCTGTTTGTTCAAAAAACCCTTAAAACTATAAACTATATCTATCCATGCCTATAATATCTACCTATCCAATCTATGTATCTATCATCTTATCTATCAACATAAAAGGAAGATCAAAGACCATAGCTACTGTGGGAAGGATGTGATCTGAGCGAAATTAATTTAATACAAGCTGAATACAGGCTTTGAATGATCGTCTTCCTAATTTTCACGTCTCCTAAATTGTTCAGGTAAAACTCTTAACTCCTTAAATAGTGAAATTCTTGGAAGCAAGAGTTCAGCAGGACAATATCCCAATTTTATATTTTGGTGAGCCATTTAAATGCACAAAGCCAATGGCAGCATTCTTCAACACCACCAACAAAATTCTATTTAAGTTATGACTAAGGTAGAATTTGAGATGAAACTGCTGGAGGAATTTGCTAGTTATAAGGAACAGTTAGATGAGTAAGTCTCTCTTTGCTCTGATGACCAGTCCTGAAGACGCCATGTTGTAAAGGCAAGGATCAGAGGCCAAAGCCCAACTAAATCAGTCTGGGCAGATTTAATAGTTTCCCATTCTCACTGCAAATTGAATGACATCAATACTGTTGGAGGAACCTCCTTTCTCCTGTTTCAGCTTGGAGGAACATCTTTTGTCATTTTCCACCTCATCATTCACTCTTTCCAAGGGAAGAACAGTAGTTTTCACTTGGCTAAATTTGGGAATGTATTCTGGGAATGCCAAGATTGACCTGCCTCCTTTAATCTCTTATGTGACTGCCTGTCCATGGAGAGTTAGTTTCTCTAGTGGACTCCAAGCTAAAGGCAGTGTTCAGCTGAAAATGTTTTGCTCCTGCCTGGGAGGCCTGAGTTGTCCAGATCAGTCTGTCTATTTATGTGGTTCAGGATTAGGAAGCACATTTGGGTCACACACATAAGCCATATTTTTCAACACGTCTAAAGCAACAAAGCTGAATCCACCACCACCCCCAACCTATCTGTCTGTTTTGTTCAGCTATCACTTTTTAAGAATTTATATAAAGAATAAAGACTATTTTTTGTATTGACCTCAAACTTTAATAAATATGCTTTCTTGAAACTAAATTTAAACACTAAAATAGAGATAGCCCTAGATAAAGAAACTTTGAGCGTTTAAAAACCTATTTCAGGAGTTTTTTTAAAAAGACACCTAAACTTTTAGAAAAAATAATAGAAATTAAAAAAAAAATAAGATCTACTTATGAAATAGAGGCAATAATTCAAGCTGGAATGTTATGCAAGATGACACCTGTAATTGTACTTGCTTGCTCACCATAACTTTTAGATTTTTTTTATTCAAAAACCAGTTTCTCCTCATAATTAGGAAGCCTTAGTATAAGGGATATATTTAGCTTTGAAAGGACGTGCAAAAATGAGGGCAGAAGACAAAGCAACTCTGACTGGGGAACCTGATTTGTTATAGTCCTGTTCCTAATGATGAGTTCTCAGGGGCTAACACTAACGCTATTGCCAAACTTAGATTCGAGTTGGATCTAGACTTATCACAGTAAATCAGATTTGAAATCAAAATGTCTCATCTGTTGATTTTTTAAAAATCTGTTTAACTTTAACAAGGCATGTCTCCCAAGTAAAGGAGCATGTGGAACAATTGCAGACTTGCTCACATGACTGCGCAAATACAGCAGGTGCCTAGTAGACATGACCCTACACTTCAGCAACAAAATATTGTTTAATATTTTCAAAGGGCTCAAAACACATTGACCTCTCAATTAAAGTTTTGGCATAAACATGAACAATAGCAGTAAGACCAGTAATAGTAGTAATGAGGCAACAGTTTCAACGTCAGAAAAATTTTTGTATTTTGATTAAGATTATCGTTTTTTAAATATGTCATGAGATAAAAATCTGGCTTTGAGTCTAGATTCAGTAATATATACATGTTTAATAATCAAATACTTTAAAGGAGATTCCACATTAATTATTTTATGTTGGATACACTTGTCATATATAAATTATTAACATATTAATAAAATTATATTACATAATTATAAAATATTGATTCAAAATAGTCTACATAGTGTTTGATGAATCTAGGTTTCTGTGAGAAAATTATATATATAATTCTGTGCACTGGGGGGCTGTCCCTCAGCCCAGCATGGACCCTCTCCAATATGGGACCTGTTGGGGGATATCCAACTGCTGGTTTAGGCCCAGTCCCACAGGGACTAAACCAGCAGTCGAACATACCTCTCACAATCTGGGACTGCTGTCTCCTAACTATTTGCCTGCCTGCCTGCCTGCCTGCCTGATTGCCCCTGACTACTTCTGCCTGTCAGCATTAATCAGCCCCTAACCACTCCCTTGCCAGCCTGATTATGCCTAACTGCTCACTGTCAGCCTAGTCACCCCCAATTACCCTCCCCTGCTGGCCCAATGTCACCCAACTGCCCTCCCCTGCCAGCCCAATCACCCCCAACTGCCCTCCCCTGCCAGCCTGGTCACCCACAATTGCAGGAGAAGGTAGATGAAAAGTCTCATAATCATCCAAGCAAGAGATAAGAGCTTAGTGATAGCTAAAATGGTGAAGGAACACAAATGCTAAGGAGACATTTTAAGAAAATCAACACAACATTGATTAGATTATTATGTAGAGGGGGAAAAAGGTAATATATGGTTTTAAATTACATAATAGAGAATATAAATAATAAGCATCATGATTTCCATAGAGTTAAATACCTCAGATATTTTAAATGGTCTTTGAAAGATTTATTCATTATTTTCAGATGATTTTCTTAATGCTTATATTCCATCATCCAAGACCATGTAAAACAGATGAACATGTCAGACTTCTTCAACATCTTCATTACACTGGAAAAAAAAGTTTACATTTCCTAACGAAAATGAAGCAAAAATTTGCATTTATAATACTTGACAACTCATGAAAATAATGATTATAACTATTATAATAGCTATTATATGACATTTATGTGTAAGCAGTTTTCTATGGGCTTTGCATATATTTACTCCTCAAAATAAACCTAGGAAACCCATTTAAAAATAGATGATAATACTGAGGAATAGAATATGGCAAAATAACTAATAACTTGCCCAAAGCCCAAAAGTTAGTAAGTGTCAGATTTAACCCATTGTATGCAATAAGTGTCTGTAGACGCAAGCCGTGGACCTTCCTTCCCCACACACCATGCACGCCTATTTAAAAAAAAAAAATGTTTTTCCTAAGTGGCAGCCCTGACCAACTTTAAAATCATTTTTTGTGAGACTTTTCAGTGGAAAATATTCAAGAACACCCGAATCGTGAATAATATATTTATTTTTATAATCATCTCAAATTGATTTTTTAAAAATTAAATTCAAAATATGGTGGCAAATGGAATGGTTTCCATTTTGGATATGTGGGAGTTAACTGGAATCTGAACACCAGTGGTCTGTCTGGCTCCAGGATTTGTGTTCTTAATCTCTACAACAGGCTAGGTTTTAGAATTTCATTGGATAATCTCCAGCAGTGTTCAATTTAACACTTTAGCACAATTTTAAACATTCTAGACTATGCAAAACCAATAGTTTCCCTAGTCATAAATAATAACAGATAAAATATAATAAAAAGCAGTTCATAGTAATACATTTAAAAGATATACAAGATATATATCTTTCATACATTTATTAACCTAATAAACATGAAAAAATGTAGAAATTATAAAATATTAATTAAAATATAAGTTGAGTGAATTTATGTTTTATTAAATACTAGGGGCCCAGTGCACAAAAATTTGTGCACTCGGTGGGGGGAAAGGGTCCCTCAGCCCGGCCTGTGCCCTCTCGCAGTCTGGGACCCCTCAGAGGATGTCCACTTGCTAGCGTGCCTGGTGAGGGGGCTGATGGCTGTTTGCAGGCTGGCCAACCCCCCCCCCCCACAGTGGGGACCCTCAGCCCATGGGGGTGTGGCCAGCCTGGATGAGGGACTGAGGCCCATTTTCAGGCTGCCCATAGCTCCCATTGACCCAAGGTCCCAGCAAGGTTGGCTAGAATCATGTTTCTGGGGTTCATTTATTTTCTATAATTGAAACTTTGTTACCTTGAGCGGAGGCCTAGGCAGGCAACTGAAGCCTCCTATTTGCTTCAGCTCTGTGGCTTCTATAATTGAAACATTGTCGCTTGAGCAAGACCCGCTGGCCTAGTCAAGCAGTTGCAATGGAAGCCTCCTGTTCACTCTAGCTCCGTGGCTGCCGTCCTCCATCTTGGCTGGGTTAATTTGCATACAGCCACTCTGATTGACTGGTAGGTGTGGCATGGCTGTAGGCGTGGCTTGGATGACTCAGTGTGATGGTTAATTTGCATATTACTCTTTTATTAGATTAGATAATAAAATATTTTATTAGACTCAGTATTTAAAAATCCAATTTACAACAGTAAATCTATAAATTCCATTCAATGTCAATGAAAATTCTAGAAATTTTTATAGAAATTGAAAGACTAAAAGAAAAAATACACACTTGAGTAAAGATATAAAGAATGACCAACACAATTCTAAAAAAATAAAAACAAGATGGGGGAAATTACCAGTTATCAAGGCTTATTATAAAATTACAAAATTAAAATTAAAATTTAGCCTTAGCCTGTTTGGCCCAGTGTATAGAGCATTGGCCTGTGGACTCAAGGGTCCCAGGTTCAATTCCAGTCAAGGGCACATGCCCAGGTTGGGGGCTCAGTCCTCACTGGGGGGCATGCAGGAGGCAGCAGATCAATGATTAAGTCTCATCATTGATGTTTCTATCTCTTTCGTCTTCTCTCTTCCTCTCTGAAATCAATTAAAATATATATTTTTTTTAAATGTCAATTTACCAGTAAATGGCCATTTTATTTATAATAGCACTACTAGCCTCACACTTTCACTTTCCTAACTCTGCTTTATTTTCATCATCACTTTTATCACTTTCAGACATATGATATATTTACTTGCTTATTTTTCTCTTCTTCTATTTCTCTAGAATATCAGTGCATTGAGAGCATGAATTTGTACTCATTCCTTCACCTCCAATAGCATTTGTTACATAATATGTACTCAATAAATATTTGTGTAATGGGGAGGAGCAAGAAACTAACTATATTGCATAGTGTTGCTACTATCTATGCAAATTGCAAACTGTTAAGATATATAAAAATTATGCTAGGTATTATACATTTCAACATATACCAAAATTTTGATAATAGTTGATTTGGAGGAAGGAAGAAAGAAAAATATGACTGGGATGGTGTCTTGGTTATTTCAATCTTTTCTAAATATTTTCATACATTTATTAACAAAAAATGAGGTAAAAATAAAAACATAATAGTTTGAAATTAATAGTAGTGAAAATACTGTTTTTTCATATCTTTGTACTTTTCTGCATTTTTTATTTTTTTTAAATATCAATTACTGTCCCTCATTATAAGTTGAGTAGCAAAGAACCATGATTTTCTCATGCACTAGTTAATCATTTATAAAGTCTTCCATAAAATGCAAATTGATTTAAAGAACACATTTTTTAAATAAATATGCCCCTTTAGATTCTGCATTTAGTGAAAATTATTGAAGCTAAAATCAGAAACTTGGAGCAAATAAATGATGTTGCAAAGTATTATTTTCTCTATAACATAATTTGAAAAGTACTATTTATTTCAAATTACTTTTATAATCCTTACTGTTACACCCAAGAGTATTCTTCTAGTGTAGCCATGTCTCTCTAACCCATACCCACTGAGCTCCTTCTTGCAAAAATGTTAACCTCCTGCCCCAACCAATCTCACAGAACCAACTGCTATCTTGCTTATAAAAACACTTTTTATCATTAGGACTTATTACCTGGAAAAATAATTCCCGAAAACAAAGTATAAACACAGAGCCACAATGGATACCATGACATTGTTGATAAAAATAATTTCAGCAAGCCCAGAAAGGAAATCAATTGTTTGGTTTTTTTATTTGTTTTAATCTTTCTGATACCAAAAAATCTATAAAAATCAATTGAGCAACTCAAAAGAAATGAAAATTTGAAGAAATTGTTTTTTTTAGTATACTCACAGAAATAATGGCAGATACCAAAATTACATAGAAACATGTACATTGTAATCAGAAACATCTCAATTGGAGGCTACATTTTCAACAAATTACATTCTATGAAGAAAGGCTAAAATTATCTCTAGACATGGTGATAATATCCTTCGATTCCAAAGGTAAAGTGGTATCTTTTTTTTGTGAGTGATTATCTTTTTTTCTTTCGTTTTTTATTGATTTGTGTCTTTCCAGAACAAAAATTACTTTTTATAGAGTGAAGCAGTTATATGAAACAGAAGAGATGACATACTAACAGAGAACTTATTTCCTATGCATGAAAAGAAGAAAAAAGAAGATTATGTACTATTTTCTTCATTTATAATCAATTCAACCCCCCTCCAAAATGCATAGAATACCACTATGTGCATGACATATCATCAAGAATAAAAGGTTTGTCTTAGATTTCAAAATATCTTGTGAAAAAGCAATCTAACATTATAATCTATATGCCAATGTGTGACAATTAGCTATGAGTTATTAAAAACTATTTCTATCAAGTTATCCAGCTAACACTTTAAACACATCTACTTGAACTTCCTTGCCACTTAGTTTATGTCTTCAGAGTATGGAATTAATTATTTTTCTGATACTATTATGAAGAATTATTTGTTCTGCCCTATTTATATCAACTCATTGATACAAGACATCTATCACAAGGGAATTGGAATACAGAGGTTTGCCAGTATATCATTACATCTACAGTGTCCGTCAAAGTGCTAGTTAGCAAAAAGATACACTGAATGAATGGGTACACAATTTACTGAAGTATTTAAAACACTTGATACTAGTAAATTGAAATAGAATACCTCCCGAAGTAATTTAGAGATTTAATCTAATTAAATTTCCAATGAAAACTCTTAAAATTAATTTGGCAAAATAATTCTAAAAGTTATAGAAAACAGTAAGAATAGCAGAGATCTTTTTAAAAAGACTGCTGATGAGATATTTTCTTGTACATTAAAACACAAGTTAATTGGAATTATAAACGTTATGCTAGATTAATAGCATAGGATAGGTCACCTAATATATTAGAAATTTGTAAATAGTCAATGTAGCATCACTAATAAGAGTAAAAAAACAATATTTCAACATATTATCCTATATAATAAAGTCCTAAACACGCAAATGGTCGTTGCGCCCTCATGCCCTTGTGCCCTTGTGCTCTTGTGCCAGGGATTGGAGGACCTGAGGCCACACATCCCCACCCTAGCCTCAGGGCCAGGGGAGGCTGTACTCTCCTGCCCAGCAGGGCTTGACAGGTGGTCTGAGACTGCGTCCCCTGCCCTGGGGGGCTTGATGGGGGTGGGGCTGGCTGGGTCTGGGTATTGTGCTATTTTGAGGCACATGAGGGTGGGTGAAGACTTGACTCTGGGTCCCACAGTGTGCTCCAGACTCTGACAGAAGGGAGATTTTAATATACATTTTACTAATTTTCTTTCATCTCTGACACTTCTATTATAGAGAAAGGGAAAATAGCAATATTACACTATTTCCTCTAATTAATTCCCTTTTAATGAGCACAAATTTCATGCACTGGGCCACTAGTATTGGAATAATGAGTCAACCCCTTAGAAAAAATGTATTTTTTTTCTTCATGCCTCATCTCAAAATAAACTCCAAGTGGACAAAATGAAATGCAGTACATCTAAACATTAAATCCTGTAGAGGAGTATTTACTGAACACTCAGAATAAGCAAAGACTTTCTGAGACTATAGCAATAGATTGAATTATAATGGAACAAGTCAACTGACTGGACTACATAAAATTTTAACACATCTATATTTAAAAATTACACAATTAAAACCAAATGACAGAGAGATAACTGCCACAAATATAAAAATTAATAGAATAACATTATTAAAAAACACCAAGATATGCAAATTCACTCACTGAATCAAATCACTCTTAAATGACATTTAAGATATAAAGAAAGCTGGAAATATCCAACCTCACTAATGAAAAAAAGAAATAACTAGACACTATTTTCCCCCTATCAAGTTTACAAACTTTTTTGGTAAAATAATAACAGTCCATTGTTGTACCAAATCAGTCCTAAAGGCATTCTTATACCAGACTGGTAAAGAGGAGAGAGTTACCTAATCTTCTGAGAAAGCAATTTTAACAGGTAATGAGTAGGGCACGATCTTTCCTGACAAAAGTGTAAAGCTTATGAAACCAGGACACTCATATTCCAGTTTTAGAATAATGTCACAGCCAAAAAAGTACCAGTCTGAAACCAGGAGATAACTTCAAAACCATTTCTTTTATTTTTGTAACAGTCTTATTGTGTTTCTTATCTTAAGTGAGATTAATAGCTCTTAGAAGGGAGATGGATGGAGGGGCAAAGGGGAAAAAATAGGGACATCTATAATATTCTCAACAATAAAATAAATTTTTAAAAAACAAAACAAAAAGTGCCCCCTCACTTACCTTCTTACTCTTTGAATCAGCCCTCTTTCAACACTTCAATGAGACTACTTCCCCCACCAGAGTAGACCAAGGGCATCATGTTCCTCTAAATATCCTTTGCAACTCCTCACTTCTGTATCAGCAAAATAAAAGAGAATGGATCTGGCAAATCAGGACCTCCTAGGAACACAAGCAGGTCAAAAAAAATAAAGAAATAAATTGAGGGAATCCAGCTGGAATTTCCTTTTATGGGCAAGGTAAATGAAAGACTTAGGAGCATTCCTAAGTTAATATTTTATCTGTCACACAAAAAACAATCAAAATATTGTCAAAGATTGTGGTTCAAAAGAAAGATTCACATGCAGCATTTAAATAACAGAAAAACATTGGATTCAATTTATATGTCCATTAAAAGGTTCAAGATTAAGTTAATCATCTATATATAGAAAAGGCTAATATTCTAAGTGTTCCTCCACTCGACCAACCGGTTGCTATGGTGCACACTGACCACCAGGGGGCACTCACTCAAACTCAAGGAGCTGCCGAGCTGCAGTGACTTGGCAGCTGCAATTCTCGGGTGAAACACTTGGAAACCAGAGAGGAGGGAGCCCTATTCCTTGTAGGGCTGCCCAATTCCACCTTCGGCCATGGGTTATGTTGTTGCTGGGGCACCATCTCCCCGATTATGGTTTACTGCACACTTGCATTTGTGTTCCACACCCTATACAACAGGAACTTTGCAGAGTGCCCTCTCACACTCCAGGACCCCTTGGGGGATGTCAGAGAGAAGATTTCGGTCTGATTCTCACAAGCACACCAAGGAACCCCACTTGCTGGAAGGACCCCGCTCTCTCCCCAGACGCCAGGAAGGGACCATGGGAGGTTGGCTCCAGGGTGTGTCCAGCCCTTCTGGCCCAGACTCACCCTGCTGGCCACCTTCTAATTAATTTCCTTGCAATGTGCACAAATCTGTGCAATGGGTCACTGGTTCATATATATAATAGTGTGCAGTGATTAAAATAATGTATTTGAAGAATAATGACATAAGAAAATCCTTAGTGAAACAAAAAAACACAAACAACCACAGAGTAGAAAGTGTATTTCCAATAAGACAGTATTTTTATATGGAGACAACCAAAGGAAGTGCACCCCAAATGTTGCTATTGATATTCTGGGTTTTTTCTATTTCTTGTATTATGTGTTTTATAAAGTTCTGACAGTGAGCATATTTTATTTTAATTATTTTCAAAAGGTACAGAGAAAAGGTGGGAAAACAACCTTTTAGAATATTTTGTTTCATTTTAATCTTTGTGTTTACACTGATATGAAAGTGGTGTCTAATTACCAGTGGATCCCAGTTGCTAAGAAGTTAAAGCAGTAAATTTCCTTCCATTAGATTTGGCTAAGGCTAAGCATTAACATTCCAGTTGTCTTCCTCTGGCTATTACTACAGAAGCTAGAGGAAATGGCATTATCATGAATCTAAACTCAGGATGGTGACTGACAGTGTGTTGGTAAAAGAAACTCATTTTACCCAGCACAAGTCTAAAGAGAGACCACAGAGCTAATTTATCTTCTGATATAGTCCCTATTCTAAATGAGAGGAGATATAGCAATGCATTAGTCTATCCCTCATATGTCACAGTTCTCATTTAACACATTACTGAGAAGAAAAATCTTTGACTATGGTCTGCATAAATAACATATTGTTATGACTCTTAATAAAGCATGAGCAATTAGCCTAGCGGCTTTTAGTACCTTTCTTTTCATTTCATTCTTATTAAATATTGAGAATATACAAATATTTATAGAGCATATTTAAGCTATAAAAATAATAATAAATCAAGGATAGATATAGTACAATTTCATTATATAAAGTTTGAAGACATGCAGAATGAAACAGTATAATTTTAAAGATACAAACGTGAACTAAATCTAAGCAAAAAAAGAATAGAGTACATACAAAATTAGGAGAGTAGCAAAGGTTATGCAGAGACTTAAATGTGAGGATAACGTTCTTTTTTACACTGAGAAATAATTTGGTATCTTCAACTGCACTTATGTTTTGTATTGTATCATATTTCTACTTCATTTTTCCGTTCTTTTGAGATTTACCCCTTAAGTATGACAGGAAGACCTGAGGAACCAACAATGTTTCAGCATTGCCTTGGGGGAGACATTCCCTGGAGAGAAAGCCTTTATTGTGGAGAAGAATCTGGGAAGATTACACCCTGGCTGCTCTTCCCCCTGCCATGACCTTGAGGGAGTTTTTCATGGGTCTTCATTGTGAGAACCTGATAGGGTTCCTAGAGATAATGTCCCTAAACAAAACAGGGAGATCCCTGTGATGTCAGCTTCCAGCAGCTTCTCTCTTTCGTGTTGTTCATGCCCAGCCTCCAGCAGCAATTCATTCAAATTACTAATACAGTTGCCCTACTTCAAGGTTTCCAGGGGCCTCTGCTCCCTCCAAGTGATATCAGGTACTGCCTCTCACTGGATATGCGTGTCTCTTTAGATTTTGTCATCTCAGTTTTTTTTAGTCCCTTAAGGGTACAAGAAAAATCATGGATTTTCAGTCTCTCTAGTTTTTATTTGTTGTAACCCTTTTCTGTTCACACCACATGATTCTCTGTGTTATAGGATTTCTTGTGAAAGATATTATGAAGTAAATTACCTCTCATAAATGGAATCATCACTTGACATTTGGTTTTTCTGAATCATTCAAAGCTTTATTTTTATAGCATATAAACCATTAACAGGTCGCTAAACAAAAAGCAACTCTCTTGTTACTATTCTTTCTTTCCTCGTATCTTTCAACATTAAAAAAAGAGACATGCTGGTCATTTCCTGTTACTCCTAAATCTTTCCGTTACTAAAATTAAAGTGATGTTTTCTATTATTTCCCTTGAGATGAGTGATAAATACAAAATTGGTTTTGGAACTGATGTCTGGCCAACATAATCATTGGAAATGCAAAGACATTGATCTGATACATGGCTAGTGCTGCAAGCTCATCTAAAATAGCACATTCCTGAAGACCATGTGGATGAACATGATTCATCATGTTGTTCTGGACAATTAAAGAACACTTCTATTATTCTTTGCTTCTTGCATTAAGGTCCAAGTCAACCAGTCTATTTCTCTGGAGTGCTTTCTGATAAATCATCCCCAATAGTTTCAATTTACTTCTTTCCACTAAGCCAGACAAATTTAAACAATCCAGAAAACCCGAGAGGTTAAAAAGATGGTGGGTAAAATGACCTTTCAGAAGTATTGTGAAATGGGCAATACTTCTAAGTGTAGGGCTAACAGGACTTAATTCTACTCTCTGTGGTATATAATGATTGGAGTTGAGGGATGGAGTTAGCTGGAAATAATTAGCAGGAAAGTGACAAGGAGAGAATTCTGAGATGTCCTAAATTAAATTATAGCAGAAGGTGGATGGAAGATATGAAAGGTTAATCAGTTAATAGTTATAGGACAAAACAAACAAAATACTGCTTACATTCCTGAATGTATGTTGAACTAACTTTCAGGTGGCTATTCCCACAATTATCAATAGAGAACAGTTGAATAGTGACCACCATGCTCCACCAGATCTTGCTTACCCAGGAAGTTTCTGAACTATTGCCCACAACCAATCCCAAACAGCACACTCTTCTCCCCTAGGGACTATATACCTACCCAGGAACTAGCCCTGTTCCATTTGCTCCCACGCCTTCATCTACAGCTAACGTCTATTCTTTCAAAACAACCTGTATCTTTCTTCCGCAAACTTAATGCATAAAACAGCTCCACAGCTCCAGGACAACAGATGGTGTCTTCTCCATCTAGCCCTGGTGGTTTAGACTACATGTCCAGGACTTGGTCCTTATTCTAGCTAGCACCGGGCCCAACAAACCCTTTCTTTCAGAAAGCTGTCGGCTATGATGGTTTTCTGTGGTTGTTGTTTAACAGAAGCTGAACTGGTAGGTTGCTCACATCACTTCCTTCTCAGCAAGAGATTTAAGTTGATTAAAAATCATTGAGTGATTTGTAAGTACCTTTTAGAATCCAGCCCACTATGGCTCTGAACAATATTCAGAATGTCTTCAACTTTCTAATTTGGCAGTGGACAATCTTTTATTTATTTCTTGTTGGGTAAATGGAACATATTCATTATGTTTGTATTGCACTCTGGTCTTCTCATTTGAGCCAATGTACTCTGTGTTTAGAAAACCAAAAGATAATAGAAGTACCGTATATTATTTCAGACATTTATAAAAGCTGTAGAGTGAATATATAATGAATAATTTATGACTCAGCCAGTTAATTTATGAGTATCCACAGAAGGCCCCGCAACCTGAATAAGCCCGCCACGGTTAAAGGATACATTGTACCACATTAAGGGAATTTTTGGCAATTGTCTAGTAAACTTAAATTAGGGAAACAGCACATTTAAGCAGATCTGATGTTAAATCCATTCATGTTTTAGATTATCAAATTAAGATACAAACATACATTTTAAACTTTAATAATAAGATTCTTTTATTATGTAAAGTTATTAATACTTAAAGCAAATTCTACTTTCGAGAATAACCTCATTCATTTTGTTAACCATCTTTAATACCATCCCCTCCAAAAATAATTGCCTTCTCTCTAACATTCCAAATCATTCCAAACTTCTTTGCTACATAGTCATATCCGCAGGCTAAATTTGTGAAAATAAATTTTACTGGCTTAATTGATCTCCTGTGTCCTAGGTAATTAACTTATTTTTGTTCATTTAAGCTTTACCACCAGTTAGTTCATTGAAAAAGTGAGAAACAGCAGTTTTGGGTAACTTAAATCAGGACCATACCCACCGAGCAGCTTATCTAAGATTAGAAATTGAGTTATTCCACCATATCATGATAACCTTATACAAACTTCCTAGGGCATCCTGTTTTATAAATGGATACCCAGGATATGGAAATTCATAAACCAAGTAGGGAAAAGGTAGCTTTTGAATATACAGTAACTAAGTTTCTGTGAAATTTCTTACCCCACATAGTAAAAGAGTATAAGAAATTCTGTTTAGAAGTATAGCACTGGATTTCTTTATATGGTGAAAGTAGGAAGTGTTGGTAGGAGATTGCATGTTTGCTTAAAAATATACAAACAAACCAAAATCTGCCGTGACAAATCTATAATCCTTGCAAATCTTTTACTAAAGCCTCTCCATACTGCATATCATGGTAATAATGATTTAGGCAAACAAATGATTTCTCTTATTATAGAAATGTGTGTGTGGCATCAAGGCCCCATTTTCACTTTGAGATTTTAAAGTAGGCATATTGGTAGCATTTAAATATGAATAAACATGAGTAATAGATTGAGTTGTCTAACAGCCAGCCTCAAGCAGAAAAGCCAACGGACTTGAACAAAGAGTCTCAGCAGAGGGAGATTTATGTTATTCAGCTGAATTACATTCCTTTATAGACTGCTGCTGATGGGTTGCGGGAAAAGCAGCCATCTATCCGATTTAAGTAGACTGCGTGCTGGCACTATAGATATACCCTTAATTCATCATCAGAGTTGCTGTAGGCATAGCACTGGCTTTGTTCTCTGCCAGTCTCCTCCAGTTTAAGTAAAAATGCCATATACCAGAGTGTTGAATAAGTAGGAACCATAGAGCACTATAATCAAGTTGCAGTGACGTTATGTATTTTAGCCTCAATATGGAAAGTGGTTAAGTCAGCAGAGACTTATAATCTACAGAACTACGCTGACCTCTGAGAGCCACTTATAATTTATCAGATAGTTATTGTCTTCTATGTGCAGTAATAGTAATAGTACTGGGATCTCTAATTTGTGTTTCTTGTTGTAATTACAATGCTAATACGTTTTTCTATAGACTTCCTTGTTCAACTTTTTTTTACAAGTTTGTGAAATAGTATTATCTTATTAGATTTAAGGATCATAAAATTGCATAGGAGAGGTTATATGAGTCGCTCAAGTTTACACAATTGGAAAGCAATAAACCTAGAATTAAAATACAGGTACCCTGATCCCAATGCCAATATTCTTTCCATGGGGCTGTTAGGTGTTCTGGAATGGAGTTAGAATAATGAAGTATATTATGGAGTATACTATGTTAGGTCCTAAATTGTGAGTATGCATATAAGCAATGATAACAGAAAAAAATGACTGCATGCGTTAAGTATCAGTACTTCCTTGAAACACAACAGGCGTCTCAGTTGTTCAAGTCATAGCAAAGAGGCATAGTTCTGCTTTAAAATAATCCATGGGCAGACTTCCCTCAATAGTTTGAAATAATTAGAAACCAGCCTTTAGTGCAGACTATTAGTAGAGATTTCTGTGTTCAATGCCATTTTACTAAATGTACACCAAGTTGCTTGCAGGTGGGTCCCACAATCTATGTGAAAGCATTTTAATCTCTTTTCCACATATAGAGTCTGAGACAATTGGGAACATTTGTTTTGACATTTCAGTCACTAGTTTGGAATATTTTTAATTTTAAACCCCAAAATCAAAAACCTTAAATAGTTTTTATGTGATACGAAATAAAGTTTACTGAAATGTTTTCAAAACGTATATATATTACCTAATATTAGACAGATCAGATGCTCTACATTTTAAACCATTAATGATTCAGTCTCTGCATTTCCAATTCAATTGGCAGCACTGACTTCACTGCACCCTCCCATTACAACAAGGCTATCTGTCAACATTTAACACCACATGCAGACACACACTATTTCATCTGCAAGTTCAACCTCAAATGACTCCATATTAACAAGGAAGCATCAACACTTGAATGCAAAACCTCATTTAGGACGTACAATGACCAGAATGATGAAATAATTCTTTTGTAGATAGTCAGTGGATTGGACAGAAAAAAAGATACTTGTTTTGCCCAGTTACACCAGATTTTCAAGGTAACCAGATGCTTAGCGCATCAATAGACATTAAAGTGCCTAATAAAAACATATAGCCTGGTTAGAATTCATGGGAATACTTCATTTAAAAAAAAAAGAGGCAACTCGAACAAAATAGGTTTATCTACAGGCAGAAAAACTTTAATTTTCTTTTTTCATTTTTAGCTCAGTGCATAACATAATACACAATTTTGACATTCTTTCTATTATCAACAAAGTATAATTGCAATATATTAAATAAAACATTAATATAATATTTAAAATAAATATCTCTCTTAAAAAGTGGAAAGGGAATTGCGGGATTTTGATGATTACAAATAAGCCAAAAATACATATCCCATTCCTTTTTAATTGACCTCTGTAACCTCTTTAACTTTTTGACTCTGCCTAAAGCCAGGCCCAAACAATTTTTATGTGTTCCATAATTCTTAATTAATCAAGTATTAATCAAATATTTTTATATACTTAACACTATGCCAGGCATTTGAGAAAAATTTAAAAAACAAGGCTTTCACTAGGCCCGTAAGCTCACTATTTTGTTGTAAGACATATGCTCATTAGACTATATGAGTAAAAAGTGTGGTCAGATTTACAATTGGTTATAGATTCAGTGCAATGAAAAGTACTCAGAAGGATGATGAGATGAAAAACACTGAAATCCAATTTAATTCCTAAATTGATTTCTCTTTACTATTTCTATTTACTCTGAAAATTTTTGTTGCTTTGCTACTCACATTATTCATGCATTTAACAAAGTGAAGGATTTATAATGTTTCTTTAAGCTATGGAAATGTAATAGAGTGGTTTGTGTACATACACAGACACAATAGCCATCATTCTATAATCGTATATGAAAGACCGGTGATCATTTCTATAGTATATTAAATCCATACAAATTAATGCTTCTATTTACTAAATACAATCACAAGTATCCTGAAAATAGTGTGAAAGATAAATAATTTTTAATTATAATTAAATATAGTCTGACAGCACTTTATTTTGTGACTAGAGACCCAGTGCATGAAATTCGTGCACTGAAGGTGGGAGTCCCTCAGCCCAGCCTGCTCCCTCTCAGTCCGGGATCCCTCAGGGAATGTCCCACAGCCTGGCCTCAGAGGCTCAGAGCAGGCACGCCGTGTGTGTGTGTGTGTGTGTGTGTGTGTGTGTGTCTACTGGGGGCTTGCCCACGGCCACGTCAAAGGCTTGGAGCAGGCATCCCTCTGTGTTGATCTCTCAGGCTCCGGGCTGTGCCTGCATTTTGTTCTCTCAGCCTCAGGGCGCTGGTCGTGCCCATTATGGAGTCCCAATCTCATTTGCATATATATATGTGTGTGTGTATGTATATGTATATATATGTGTATATATATGAATATATATATATATCTGAATATACACATACTTAAATGTATTCTATATACACAAATGTACAAAACTAATTTATGGTGGACATATATATCATGTACATATATGTGTGTATGTATATTTATGGGTATCTTTTTTTTTCTGAGAGACTAATTTTTCCCTTCACCTTAGAAACTAAAACTTTATATAGAGTCTTGATGAAACTTAAACCAAAAAATTTAACAGAGTGGTATTAAATTACTGATGGACAAACGATATGGCAAATCTTTTCTAATAGTTTTTCAATGACCACAACTGTAACTATTAGTGCCACTGCCCATATCAAATTTACTGAAAATCCTCAGAAATAAAAAGAATGCTCTTTTTGTTCCCCTCTCTGCTGTTAGCAACTCTTGAAACTGGATTAAGTAAACATGAGCCTTGTGCATTTGATAAATATGTATGTCTTATTTCTCCTTTCCCACTGCTTTTCACCCAGCCGCAGCTGGGACCCGAGCAATAAATACTATTTATTTATTTTAATAGTATGCTTAGTGGAAGTATTACCAATATTTCCTAAGCTTAAATACATCCCAAATGCATTTTACTGTTAGGCTCAGCATTTTCATAGTAATTTACAACTTAAAAAGGGTAAACTCTATTACTCTGTGTCAAACCAGCAACTGGGTAAGTGCAGAATGTTACCCTATGAAATATGACCAAATTTATTGCTGCAGTCATTAATACATATTGATTCCATTCATAACAGCCCAGAGGGAATTGTAAATTTCCTATGCTAGTGCTTGGTCTATTTCTCTGAGAAGAGTCTGGCTTGGCACTGCCAAATTTCAAGTAATGTCCAATTAGTTCAGCAATCAATGCGGCTCATTTTCCTGTGGTTATTGTTAGAAAGACTAGCCAGTGACACAAACATCAAGATCTTGTATCGTACAATCAAATCTGAGCATATGTCTGCTGTTCTGCAAAGGTAACTGACTTCTATCAGTCTTTGAAGTCAGACCTTTCCTATGTGGAAACATTTGTTTCGGTTTTGCTTCTGTAAGATATGACACTTGAATTTGCAATACTACCATGCACTCTTCTATTTCTATAGTCTACGCCCTCACATTGTGCATTCATGTTAACATGGATGGGCTCCATTAAGTCCTGGTAAACATATTTGGTAGTCAATTTTCAGAGTATAAGTTTTCTCTTTTTTATTGGATATCACTGCAAATATTAAATATATATAAATCATTTGTCAATTATACTTAATAAAAACTCTAAGACAAACAAATAAAAATAAATTTAAAAATAGATCATGTGGCTGGGACTTGAGATCTATGCCATCAGAGGATAGTTTACCCTTAAAAGGCATGTGTTGAAGTCCCAACGCCTAGTACTTCAGAATGGAACTATATTTGGAGATACGGTCCTATGAAATGTTTAGGTTAAAATGAGACCTGTAAGGTTGGGTTCTATTCCAATACATGTGGTATGATAACAGGGGAATAGGTGTTTGCACCTGGGGCTGATCAAGAGAAGAGACAGGAAGAAGGCAGCCAACTGCAAGCCAAGGAAAGAGGCCTCAGATGAAACCAGCCCTGTTGGTATGTTGGTCTTGGAATTCAGGCTCCAGGATTGAAGGACAAAACATTTCTGCTGTTTAAGCCCACATGGATGTGAAGTAAAATTATAGGCCTTGAAAGCGATGGCAGCTCCTCCTCCTTCCACACCGAGGTCTTTCTTCTACCAATCTCTCATTTGCTCTTCCCAAGAGGGAGAATTCTTTTCTGATTATTAGGACTTGAAAACCCTGCTCCTCTGTTATTAGTGGCAAGTTCACTCAGCTGGATTTGCTTAGGTGCACATACATACAAATTTTCATATATCATAATGCCTGTGAGAAGATAAACAATGTTAATTAGGTTTGGATTTAAGGGGTGCAGAGTCACTCCTCTCCCCCGAGCTGCAACATGTGCATAAAACCCAGTCCTACAGATCTCTGCAATGGAGTAATGAAGTACACTCCTGCCCACTAGCTGGTATTATTCCTTATATAGAACAAACCTACAGAGTCACATAACAAATGAATGACTAGACCAAGGCAGGATTTAAGAGTCTCTTGTTATATAACTCATTGCACATCATGTAATTAAAATAATTCAGTATATACCCCTAAACACAACCCAAAGCCCAGAATGGAGGTGATAATTTCAATGGAGGTAATGCAGTATCTTTTATTGAAGGCATGACAATGTTTCAAGTACTGTTAATTATAATAAACAGGAGTTGGCAAACAGGCTTGCAGAGCACATCCTGCCCACATCTGTTTTATAAATAAAGTTTTATTTGAACACAGCCATGCTCATTCATTTTATAGTTTATGGCTGCATATGCACTACAGAGGCACAGTTGAGTAGTTGAAACAGAGATTATATTTATATTTAAACTCCAGAATAAGGGTGCTTTCTCTCTCTTGCTCTTTCTTGCTGCTGGCACCTTACTCCTGGCTTTTAGTGCTTTCACATGCTACACTCGCCAACATGGCCCACAGCCATGTGGACCACCATCCTCATGTAGATTGATGGACTGGAACTAGGATAATGCTGTGCTGGATCCAGTTCCTCCATGGAACAGAAACTTAGCTTTTAGCTGTGCTGTATCCCCAGCTGTACCTCTTCCAGGACTGGAATAAGGGTATTGGGATTTTTGAAACCTAGAGATCAAATTCCATGCAAATAAAACTTTCTACCATATTTCATGTTCCTGTGGGGAAATACTTATTCCCATAGTACCTATTGTAGTAATATATAGAAAGTAGGGGCCTGGTGCACAAAAATTTGTGCACTCAGAGGGTGGGGGTCTCTCAGCCCGGCCTGTGCCCTCTTGCAGTCTGGGACACCTTGGGGGGGATGTCCACCTGCTTGGCATGCCTGGCCAGCCTGGGTGAGGGGCTGAGGGCCATTTTCAGGCTGTCCACAGCTCCTTCAGGGTTCGTGCACTGGGGGGTGGGAGGGCTGGTGAGTGCAGGCCTGGACGTTTCCCACCAGAGGGCCCACGATCGCACACGCCTGGTGGGCCCCCACCGCTGAGGGGACACACCTGGCACAGAGCTGGGTGGCAAGCCAAGGGCAGATGCTAGTGCAGGATCCCTCAGTGGGGCCCTGCAGCTGAGCAAACACACCTGGGGTGGAGCCGGGCAGAGAACTGGCTTCGGATTCTCCTCACTGTGCAGCAGATGCTCCCGCAGGAGGCCCCCGGGGCAGAGCCAGGCTGTGGACCCAGGACAGCTGCTCCTACACACCCTGCAAAGGCCCCCGTGCTCCCGCATGCCCCGGGGAGGCCCCCAGAGGGCGGAGCCAGGCAGCGGACCCAGGACAGCTGCTCCTGGATGCCCTGAGGAGGCTCCTGGGGGGCGGAGCCAGGCAGTGGACCCAGGATGGCTGCTCCTGCAAGCCCCGTGAAGGACCCACTCTCCCACACACCTGGTGGAGGCCCCTGGGGGGGTGGAGCCAGGAAGTGGCCCCAGGACGGGTGCTCCTGGATGCCCCGAGGAGGCCCCAGGCCGGACCTTCCCCCCCAGTAAGCTGACACACCTGGCACAGCTATGCTGGCCGGCCGTGGAGGCTCCCAGTGCAGAGCCATCCTGCCAACCTCCATCTTGGCTGGGTTAATTTGCATAAGCTGCTCTGATTGGCTGGTGGGTGTGGCTGTGAGCAGAGGCTCAGCCAGCCTAGGCAGGCAGTTGCAACAGAAGCCTTTGGTTTGCTCTAGCTCAATGGCTGTTGGCCTCCATCTTGGCTGGGTTAGTTTGCATACAGCCGCTCTGATTGGCTGGTGGTAATGGTCAATTTGCATGTTTATCTTTTATTATATTAGATGTTTAAAAATGCTTTGAGGATGTCTGAAAAATATCTAAGAAACTAGGGGCCTGGTGCACAAAATTCGTGCACGGATAGGTGGGGGTGAGAGTGTGGGTGGGGGAGGGGGATGGCAAGTGGGGAGGTCCCTCAACTGGACCTGCACTTTATCCAATTTGGGAGCCATCAAGAGATGAGCTACTGATGGCTTGGACCAACTCCACGTGGTTCCCTGCTCTCTCCTGGGCCTGTCTGCTCCACACCATGGAGATGGGCAAGCAGGCACTGCTAGGCACCACCTGCTGGGTCTTAGAAGGCTCATGCCCCCTCATCCCCTCATTGGCAGCCAAGGCCCCAGCCTGGCCTAGGCCAAGGCAGCGGCTGGGGATTCCTAGGTGGGTCTGGCTGGCCATAACCCCTGGTTCCCATGTCCTGGTGCACCTCGGACCCCAGCAGCAGCAGTGCCAACTGACGGGGGGCTCACAGCCACTGGGGTGCAGTGCCAGCCCACCCTGCAGGCCAGGTCCCTGTGCGCCTCAGACCCCACCACCATCACTACCCGCGCCGCACTTGCCCCACCTGCGCTGCTGCCCTCTGCTGCGCAAGCCTCACCCGCGGCTCTCTCCGTGGCTGCCGGCCTCCATCTTGGCTGGATTAATTTACATACAGCTGCTCTGATAGGCTGGTGGGCATGGCTTTGGCTGGTGGGTGTGGCTTAGGCATCCCAGAGAAATGGTTAATTTCAATATTAAGATTTTATTAGAGTAGATGTTTTAAAATGTTTAAATTAACTTTCCTTGAAACTTAAAGTGTGATATTAAGAACACTTTCCCCACTGCTCTGAAGCATGTGTCCCTCATAGATAAGGATTTGAACTTCAGTAAATAACTCAGAGTGACTTGTCAAAATAACCATTTGAGTGAATAATGTGCTCTCCCATGATAACCACATGTAGCCCCTCGCCCTGTTTGTGATAAACATGTGTGCATTGACATAATTCATTGATAGCCACCTGGACTGCTGCAAATGGGGTTCAGGCTTTAAAAGTGGGGGTCCCGACCAGCCTGGTGCTCGCCTGTCAAGGCAGCCACAAAGGCACATCCTCTTGTCAGTCCAGCAAGCCACACTGCTCCACACTCCTCTCTCTGCCAGAAGAACGGCCAGTACCTCCCGATTGAGACACGACCAAGCTCGCGGGTGAGAAACGGCCCCCTGCATCCGGACCAGACTAGCCTAGCTGCTGGACCCCGAGGACAGCACCACCAGGATCCCACTTAAGCCTGTATCCACAGCACCAGGAATTGTGTGAATAATAAAGTGCTGTGTGATTTGCAACTGCATATGTTTCATATGGTATAATTCCTCCAGCAGTTAACTGAATTATTTTGCATATGCTTAAAAGTTAAATTAAAGCTTCTGGTCCCTTTTTGGTCCTAAGCCTGTCCAATTCAGTCCTGCTTGCATACAGTAACCTTTTCGCTAGCAACTACTTGAATGTTCCACACCTGCACGGCTAAAGTTTATCTCAAGGAATGCCATAAACACCCCAGATCCCTTCCTGTCATCTACTTGGGACAGTATGCCCAGGAACTCCATTCTCACTAGCAAAGGAGAAGGAAATCCATGCAATTTTCCAATAACAAGTCTACCATTTATATAATAAAATGCTTAAATAAAAGCTTATTTAAGTAGGAGTTACAATTATTGTCATTTTTATGGACTCATGAGATGACAAATTTGTGAACTTAAATGTTGTATAGTTGATCATACAGAGAGCAAATTTGGCTCATGTATGATTTATCATTTCACGTTACACAACCTTCATATTTTTCATGGAAAAACCAATTAAAGATAAAGAGAGCCAGAAAGAAGTAGGATTAAAAAAGTGGGAAGAATAAAATTAATAAATATTCTATAGCTACAGTTTATTTTAGAAAACTGCAAATATAGAAGAAATAATTACTTCTTCCAAAGATGTGCATCTTTCTTTCTTTTCTTTTTTTTTTTTTTTTTCAAAATAAATTAAGTCACAATTTGTCTTTACTCTGCTGCATCATTTGGGTGTTTATTTTCCTACATGGTTATATTAAGTTATTGAGTCATTTAATTTTGAATAAGCCCATTATGTCAGTTTTCATTACGGTGGTATATATGCATAACAAATTGAACTTAAAGTCAAACTAACGAATCAAAAGAGATAAGCACAGACAAGATGCCAAGTAATAGCCCCAACAGAGCTGACAGGCAGTTTGGCCATAAACATTTCCAATATTAAAGAACAGGGAAGTTGTTAATCGCAAACTACATTCATTCATTATCAAATCTGATCTATTTAATCACACTCTCCTTATTTACATAGTCTTTGATTTTTACAACATAGAATGAAAAATTTTCGATGTGAAAAATTGTCTCCAGAGTATCCTTATTTGTTATAACTTGTTATAAATCACAGTTATTGATTCAATAACTTCTAAACAACAGGAAAACCCCCTATTTTTAACTGCATAACGTAGTATGTGAAATATTTAAATGCTGTGTTTAACAGCTCCTTGAAAATTGATGCATGACTATTATAATTCAAAGCGTTCTCTACCACACAATCAAAAAATGCCTGATTCTGTGACTATGTTTATTATTTAAATCACAAAAGACATGTGCAATTCACATTGCTTTAAATTTACTTATATGCATCCAAAGGAACTGGGTAGGGGGAGAAACTATTTAATCGATTATTAAAAGCTTTCATTAATAAGGAAAATGTTGAAATTCAGAGTCAACTCATTCCAACTACGTAGCACAACACCATACTGGTTTTGGTAGGTATAATTTCAAAGCAAAATAGAAAAATAAATAGATGGGTATTTTTGAAAAACATATATATTAATGTATTGTATTACAAATGTATAAAAATAATATAACTATTAACATATCAATATTATATAAACATATAAAATATTATGTTTATAAATTATTAATGGGTTCTTTTCCATTTTTCCTACTACATCTTTACTATATATCACATATGGGAGGGATTCAAATAATATTTATTGGTATATTGCTCTTTTTAAATGAAATATGAATTTATAAATAAAGTATTGTATATGAAAAACATTAAACTTCTAAAAAGTTCTCAAATGTAATTTTTAGAAGTCACTAATTGGAGCCTCTTTAACAACTCTTATCCATGTGTTGGTTCATCATGGCATCTTCCAGCACTCTTGCATAACATTTGCATCATTTCCATTTTATGTCTGAATGTACTGATGGAGCTGAGAAGACAGAGGGAAACTAGGTAGTCATGAATCTGGACCATGGGCAGTGGGGGGTAGGGGGAATGTGAGGGGAGGAAATAAAACTGGGAAACCCAGTGAGGTGGAGTTACCCTGGCTTGAAAAACCTGCACTTCCTCTTGCCCTCTCTCTCCTTCTCTCCCCTGTGCCATGTGGGATTCTACACATAGACTAATAGACTTCACCACCCGACTGTAGCATGGCAAAGAAGTTCTGGACACTGGCTCCTGGAGCCCCCAGCTGCATCCTTTCCAGGACTTTGGCTTCTCTCAATGAACATTTTTGTCTGACACTTCATTCTTCAATTTTGTGAGACAATGAACTCTGACTCAAACACCCTACATTTCAGTGTCAGTGCCCCATAAAAGGACACCTGTATAAAATGTAACTGGCACCACAAGTCAGGAATTCGACAGTTCTCCTATTATCTCATTTCCAGACACTGCAAATCTCTTTTAGCTCTCAAGGCATTCTTAAAATTGACATCATACTGAGCTAGAAGAAAACCATATCATGATAGGTATGGAGGATTTACTTTATTCTAGGCAGTATGGTAGACACTGAGACCAGAAATAAATAAATCAAATCATTCTAGTGAAGCAGAGACATGTACTACATCTATGTCATCGTCATCGTCATCACCCATGCAGTGAGGTAAGGGTACAATCAGAAAAGTGGGATGAAATGTGTGATACTACTTTTTTTTATCTGCTCCTTTCAAAGCTATTTTCTCAAATTCATCTCTAGTGATAGAACCCTTTTAACATTGCTAAGTAGCAAATCCTAGGCCTACTATAATTTACGTCCTTAAATCTCCAAACCCACTGTATTTTGGATATATTAAATGCCCAATAAATATTCAGTTACTGATGTTTATTTAAATGACTTATTTACATCATGTTGAAAAATAATGGTATGTATAAGAATAAGAAATGAGCAATATATGAAAGAATTGTTTAGGCCTCTCTGTCTTTCTAGACTTAATCATTGTCTTCCTAGATCATAATACATAGCATTTTCCTTTTCCTAACCAGTCTCTTTCAGTCCTGCCTTCAGATCTACTCTGCTGGTGTCCATCATTTTCTCTCCAGTTTCCAAGAAAGTTACTGGCATCCTTAAAATCATAACTTGAAGTGATGTATGCCTTGAAATTGAAAGATAAGACTTCTGGAGGATATTTAAGTAAATTCCATTTATTTCTTACCTCTAGAAACTCCAAACAAGTCTAAATTAACATCTAATTTTGCAGATCTGTAATTTCAGGGAAAAGTCAGTTTCAGAATCATTGTTCTTAGAAATATACATCCAACTACTTAAGTATTGACTTGTCCTGAGAAAGTATGAAGTGTTGAGCTGTCCTTGAACCACACTTAAAATTTCTCTCGGCAATGACCTGAAGACGATGATGTGTGTTCTGAGAGGGGCTGCCACAATTTTCAATCTGCCTGGCTTTCTGATCAGGCAAAATATAAATCATTTAATCAGTTACCAACTGATCATCAGGTACAACTAGTATAAATTTTCCTTCATAAAAGTTTCATCAAAGCTGGGGATGGCTGCACTGCCTTATTTTCGCTTGAGAAATTACAGCCCGCAAAGATTGGCTGGTAGTCATATGTGATTGATAGGATTATGGTGATGGTCTTTATGCAGAGGAGTCCAAGTTTAGATGGACTTTTCAATGACTTCCATCTTCCCCTTACAATAATGCTTTACTTCACTTACTGCAAAAGAAATGTCAACTAACTTTTTATTTTTCTGAAAACACTTATGGCTAGGAAAAGAATTGGCAGACATAATCTTCAATATAGTAATTATTATAAGCCAATATATCTGTATGTATAGCCAGAAGAATAAAGAGAATCATATTTAAGAGCACATTGTGTTTATAAAACTACTGAAATAAGTTAAATACTTTAGTCCTGACCGGTTTGGCTTAGTGGATAGAGCCTTGGCCTGTGGACTAAAGGGTCCCAGGTTCGATTTTGGCCAAGGGCACATGCCTGGGTTGAGAGCTCAATCCTGCCCAGTAGGGGGCATGCAGGAGGCAGCCAACCAATGATTCTCTCTCATTATTGATGTTTCTATCTCTCTATCTCTTTCCCTTCCTCTTTGCAATCAATAAAAAATATATTTTAAAAAATAAAGAGAATCATAGAGGGTCACAGCTGATGATATAAAAATAGATATGTTTAAATTATGTGAATTATTATTGGCTATTTTGTTTCTGATATAACATCTGTGGAATTGAAGATGGAAACCACCTCCAATTAAATGACAAAAATGTGGATTCAAAAGCTTCTTTAATAAGACCACTAACTCATTGCCTTTTTTGTTTTTGTTATATTAAAACTAATACCATACAGGTGGAAAAAATCATCAAACTATCATAAACATTACTCAGAATGAGAGGGGATAGTATGAAACTCCAGAAGGAATGATGAAAGAGTCTTAATTATGAAATATTTGTAAGACAAGTGATATATATCTCAAGTACTGGTCACATCAATAACTAAGACATAAATCAGCTTAACAAATAAACAGATAAGTTAATTTTAAGGAATATAACTCAAAGTAGCCTTACTTCACTTTGAATGTATTTCAACTAAAAAGCTCCAGTATTTCATAGTCTCAAATCAATAAGTACAGTAGGCCCCACTTATCTATGAGGGATATGTCCAAGACCTCCAGTGGATGCCTGAAACTGCAGACAGTACTGCACCCTGCATATATAAAAATGTTCTTGTTTTCCTATACATACGTACCTTTTCTTTTTTTTCTTTAATTTTTCCCTTTATTGATTAAGATATTACAAATGTGACCTTTTCCCCCCAATGTCCCCTCCTCCCCTCCTCCCTGCTCTCACCCTCACCCCCTGTTGTCCACAGCTATCGCTTATGCTTATATGCATGCATATAAGTCCTTTGGTTGATCTCTCCTCCTTACCCCCACCCTCCCCTCCCTTCCCTCTGAGTTTTGAGCATCTGATTGATGCTTCTCTGTCTCTACATCAGTTTCTGTTCATCGGTTTCTGTTGTTCATTATAATCCACAAATGAGTGAGAGCATGTGATATTTATCTTTCTGACTGACTTATTTCACTTTAAAGAAGCACTTTATGGCTTTACTTTGGTCTATCCAAATTGCCACTATCACTACTCGTGCACTTTGGGGCCATTAAGTAAAATGAGGGTTACTGGAACACAGCACTTCCTCAGTCTATCTGCTAACAGAGATGGCTACAAAGGGACGATGAGCAGGTAGCTTAGACAGCACGTATGTGCTACAAAATGTATGATTCATGTCCAGGGTAAGATAAAGCAAAACAGCATACGTTCTGCTACTCAGACAGTGCACAATTTAAAACTAAAGAACTGTTTATTTCCGGAATTTTTCATTTAATGTTTTTGGACTGCAGTTGACCACAGGTAACAAACACCATGAAAAGCAAAACCACAGCCAAGGGGGAAATTACTGCATATGAATCCCATGTAGTTTAATTTAATGTCTTTGCTGAATTATAGTAAATTTCAAAGTGTGGCAAATAGGTATAGAAATTTGATTCAAATATTTAAAATTTCAGTTGATAAGACTAGGAATAAATGTTAAACATTTATAACTTCTGATACCAGTGTGGTTGACCACAGTGAATTGTGGCGGGAGTGAGGGGAATGAACCCAGGACTACAAAAACAGTGGATGTCAAAACCAGTGTGAGCTTGGTGTGTGTTTCTGTTTCAGGAGGATAAAGCAATCTTTTCATTGAGATTGATGTTATTGGGCTGCTGATTTTATTTAGCCTGAGGTTTACTCTTCATCATCTTCATTCTTCACTGTAGAGCGGTAAGCCTGTATGTGACAGCCTCAAGGAACTATTTATTGTTTTCTTGGAGGTTCTGGGCTTTCACTGGTGGTCAGTGCTTCTCTCTTCTTCTCAACTTAAATGTTTCACCATTCAGCCAGCTGCATAGTTTGGAAACCTCTAAGTGCAACCACTTTTTTAAATTCATGAACTAAAGAAAGGATGTCTGTTCACAGTGCTCTCATTCTTTCCTATATCTTACCCATTGATATGATACTTGAATTTTTTTCCCCCAAAAAAATCTCTCCTTTTCTTGGAAAAGGTTCAAACTCCATCATCTCATAGCTGTGCTCACTTATACTATACCCCAAATTGAATTGTGGGATCAAAACAAGACACCTTGGTTATCTCTTTACCCATTTAGGCTTTTTTTGTGGTTTCACATTGCTCTTAGAATTAAAGAAAAATTCCTTATTGTATGCACATAGCCTTTTATGGTTTGCTCCATCTTTTCCTCTTCACCTGGATTTCTTATCCTGATTCCATTCCATCCACCCTACATTAATTGTGTTCCTACATTAGTGACCTGAATCTTTCTTGCCACTGTGACCCTTCATGCTTACTGTTACCATAGGACCTTTGCATATGCTATTTCCTCTTTCAGTGATGCTCTTTGCACTCAGCATTCTATAAATGCTTACGAACCTTTGTATTTCAGCTCCAATGTAACTTCCCAGGGAAAGGTTTCTTGTTCTTTCCTTTAAGGACAAATGAAAATATTATAGGAAGAAATAAACCAAATAGCTTTTCCTTGTAGCTTGCCTCTGGTAAAGTTTATATTTTTAAATGCTTCCTTAATTAAAAATAATTTCATATTTAATAAAATTTATTTAATTTACTTTAGTATTCCCAGTTTTCAGTACAATCATAGAGCCATGGCATTACTTAAATGCATGAATTCATAAGAGGAAGTCTGTTCATATCTGAACAATAAAATTAGTTGACTTGAAAGACAGAAATGAAAGAAATCCAACAGGTCATTGAAATGGTAGAGGAAAAAAATTACAGTAATAAAATTCTCAAACTTTTCAGTCTCACTACCCTTTTACAGTCTTAAATATTATTCAGGGCTCCAAAGGGCTTATACTTATATTAGAGGCCCAGTGCACGAAACTCGTGCACGGAGTGGGGGTGGAGGTGGTGGTGGTGTCCCTCAGACCAACCTGCACCGTTTCCAATCTGGGACACCTTGAGGGATGTAAACTGCCTGTTTAGGCCTGATCCCACTGGTGGCAGTTGGACATTGCTTTCACAATCCAGGACTGCTGGCTCCCAACCTAACCACTCCCCTGCCAGCCTGATCAACGCCTAACTGCTCCTGTGCTGGTCTGATTGTCCCTAACTGCCCTCTTCCTGCCAGGATGGTCCGCCCCAACTGTCCTCACCTGAAGGCCTGGGTCCCCCTCAACTGTCCTCCCCTGTAGACCTGGGTCCCCTCAACAACTGTCCTCCTCTGCCAGCCTAGTCCCCCCAACTGCCTGCCTCTGCCATCCTGGTCCCCCACAACTGTCCACCCCTGCAGGCCTGGGTCCTCCCCAACTGTCCTCCTCTGCCAGCCTAGTCTCCCCAACTGCCCTCCCCTGCAGGCCTGGGTCCCCCCAACTGTCCTCCTCTGCCAGCTTGGTCCCCC
>PVJC01008824.1:0-47443 GCA_004026665.1 Murina feae | reverse complement strand
GAGGCGGGGCTCACTGGGAGGTCAGAGAAAAAAGGGGACCTTGGAGACAGGATTAGGGGGTGAGCCCAGGTCATGCTCTGCCCACTGCTGCCCCCCCCCCCCTGCAAGTCTCGTGGGGACCCTTAGAGTTTAGAAAGAAGAAAAAAAGTTCATGTTTGGGAAGGAGCAAACCCACACTAATATCCTTAGTTTGGGGGGTTTTATCTCTCTTATGCAAGTGAAAATCTTAAGGGAGAGTTTTAACAAAATATTCATCAGCTTTCCAGATGCAGTTTTTAATATGCTGATGCATCATTTGATCTGCTTTACTGTTTTACTTTTATCTAAGATCTGTCTAGCTTTTAATGGCGTTTTGCTATTTGTTTCCTGACTTCATCTGTCCTTGGGTTTAGCAGGCACAAATGGCATTAGTTGGGTCTTTGTTCTCTATTTTCCCAGACCAAGGTGATTCAAACTATGCATTCTCTGGTTAGGGAAGAGAAGTACAAAACACTCGCTCTTACATGTCCTTGGTTTATGGGCGATAAAGTTTTGGGATTCACCAGCTGGCTGTAAAACAGTTCAAATTGATTGGCCTTGTTTAATTTCCTTGTCTCAATTTCCCCGTTCTACTTGCCCAGGGATTTTCCTAACTTCTCAAATTCTGTCTCAATTTCGTCTTTTTTTTTTCTTAATCCTTATCTGAGAAAATGTTTTTCATTGATTTTAGAGAGGAATAGAGAGGAAGAGGAGATAGAGAGAGAGAAACATTGATGTAAGAGAGAAACATTGATTGGTTGCCTCACGCACACACTCTGACCAGGGATCAAACCCACAACCCAGGTATGTGCTCTGACTCAGAATAAAATCTGAAATTCTTCAGTACATGTGAGGATGCTTTAACCACTGAGTGATACTGACCAGGGCCAATCATTTGTATCTTTTAATTTAACTTAATAGAAATGTAAAGTTTCAAGTTACCAAAAGATTTTAGGTAACAACTTTTAAATACCTATATCATGAAGCAATTATTGAAAAGTTTCACCAAAAAAACTTTTATTTTATTTACATCTATTTGATTTACTAAATTTAAAATAATTATATTTAGATTAGTCAAACATTTTATAAGACATTAGATACATTTAATTATTATCCCAAACTATTTTCCTGTTGACTAAGCCTATACAGAGATAGTGTGAACTTATTATTTTAGTAAACCCAGATAAAATATATTTTATATTAAACATTGCTAACTTTAATAACATTGTTGTTTTAATTAAGCCAACAAACTTAAATCTATTTTGATATTAAATCTTTTCCCAAATCATGCAATCCTTAAAAGCTTTGTGTTAGTTTCTGTTATATTTAATTCTTTAAGCCAATTAAACAGAGCTTTTTATATAAACCAATTTTTATTAATGTCCTCTACATACACATATATACATAGACATAATCAGAGATCTAATCACTTCATTTAAAAAAAGTTTTGAACCATGAGACAGCTATAGTAAATACCATCCTATCTAATAAAAGAGTAATATGCAAATTAACCATCACTCCGAAACAAAGATGGCCATGCCCATAGGCACAAGATGGCGGCACCCAGCCATGTCCACTGCCGCCTGGCCGTTTTTCACTCATCAGCTGCCCAGCGCCGGGTGTGCCCGGTCAGTGGCAGGTGTGCCTGGTCAGTCTAACCTGAACCCTGAAGGGACTGTGGGCAGCCTGAAAATGGCCCTCAGCCACTCACCTAGGCTGGCCACACCCCCATGGGGTGAGAGTTCCCACTGGGGGGCTTGACCAGCCTGCAAACAGCCATCAGGTCCTCACCCAGGCTGGCCAAGCATGCCAGCAAGTGGACATCCCCCAAGGGGTCTCAGACTACAAGAGGGCACAGGCTGAACTGAGGGACCCCCCCATGCACCAGGCCCCTAGTCTATATATATAAAAACCTAAGCAACCATTATGACCAAATGACCCAAATGACTGGAACAACTGGTCAGTCTACCAGTCGCTATGATGTGCACTGATCACCAGGGGGAAGACGCTCAACGCAGGAGCTGTCCCCTGGTGGTCAGTGCACTCCCACAACCAACTTCCCACAGCCGGCCAACTGTCCACAGTCCCTCCCCCTGGCCAGCCGGCCCCCATTGGCCCCTGGTGCTAAACCATTTGTAAACAACCTGCTTCTGGATCAGAGTTTTGTATGTAGCAGGACAGCTCCCTTGCTGCAATATATTAAAAGTCAGCCCTTGACACAAGGGTTTGTCTCACTCCCCCATGGGCTGCCCATCTGCTGCAGTGATAGAGCAATGGTGAGGGAAGGAGGAGGGGGGAGGCAGGGAACTGTGTCGTGGCAGGGCACCAACAGCGACATCAGTGTCTGGTGTCTGTCCCTTCCATGCCTGGCCCGGCAAATATCACCTCCTCTCCCAACCCCACTGGAGTCTTTGGGCCCTGGGCTGGGATGGGGAACCCGGGGTGGGTGGCAGCGGATGTGGCCCCTTTTCCAGAAGGGCCAGAGGGGTGGCTCCCTCCTCAGGGCTGGCAGCCAACCTCCCATGGTCCCTCTCCTCTCCCCTCCCCTAGGCTAGCAGGCCCCAATCAGCCTGGCCCTGATTGGCCTGGTTCCGTTAGGCCCTAATTGCCAGCCAGACCTAGAGACCCCACCCATACACGAATTCATGCACCAGGCCTCTAGTTAATTTGTAATAGTTAGAATATGTTGTTCATTCAAATGGCTAAAGCTCTAAACTTTGATTAACAGTTTTTAAATAATGGGGTTGCTTAGCAAAGAAGTCCATATAGCTACTTATGGAGGCTTTTTATTGTTGACAGTATTACAGATGTCTCCCATTTTCCTACTTTTCACCACCTTTCACCCAGCCCCTGACCCAACCCAGGCCTTCCACATACTATTGTCTGTGTCAATGGATTATCTAACCTAATAAAAGAGTAATATGCAAATTAACCATCACTCTGAGACACCTAAGCCACACCCACCGGCCAAGCCACATCCTTCAGCCCATCAGAACGGCTTTATGAAAATTAACCCAGCCAAGATGGTGGCCGGCAGCCACAGAGCTAGAGCAAACAGGAGGCTTCTGTTGCACCAGCAATGAAACTGCCTACCTAGGCCAGCTGGGCCTCTACTCAAGGCAACAATGTTTAAATTATAGAAGCCATGGAGCTGAAGCAAACAGGGGGCTTCATTGCCTGCCTAGGCCTCCCCTCAAAGCAACGAAGTTTCAATTATAGAAGATAAATAAACCCCAGAAACCTGATTCCAGCCAGCCTCGCTGGGACATTGGGTCAACGGGAGCTGTGGGCAGCCTGAAAATGGCCCTCAGCCCCTCACCCAGGCTGGCCAGGAACCCCAGTAGGGACCAAAACCCTGAAGGGACTGTGGGCAGCCTGAAAATGGCCCTCAGCCCCTCACCCAGACTGGTCACACCTCCATGGGATAAGGGTCCCCACAGCCATCAGCCCCTCACCCAGGCTGGCCAGGCACACCAGCGGTGGACATCCCCTGAGAGGTCCCAGACTGCAAGAGGGCACAGGCCGGGCTGAGGGACCCCCCCATCCCGCTGCCAAATGCACAAATTTTATTAGTCTAATCTAAAAAAAGAGAAACATGCAAATTGATTGCACCTCCGCTACACCCCAAGCCACTCCCACCAGCCAATCAGAGCAACTGTATGCAAATTAACCCAACCAAGATGGCAGCAACAGCCATGGAGCTGGAGCAAGCCAGAGGGTTGGTTGCCTCGGTGATGGAGGAAGCCAAGCTTCCCACCTTCCCTGGCCAGCTGTGGCCTCTGCTCAAGGCAACAAAGTTTCAATTGTAGAAGATAGATAAATCCCGGATACCTGTTTCCAGCCAGCCTCAGTGGGATCTTGGGTCGTTGGGGGCTGCGACCCACCTGCAAACAGCCATCAGCCCCTCACCCAGGCTGGTCAGGCACCCCAGTAGGACCCCCAACCCTGAAAGGGATATGACCAGCCTGCAAACAGCCATCAGCCCCTCACCCTGGCTGGTCAGGCACCTTAGCAGGACCCCCACCCTGATCCGGGACACCCTTCAGGGCAAACTAGTCGGCCATCACCCATGCCCCAGGACTCTATCCTACATAACAAAAAGGTAATATGCAAATTGACCCTAACAGCAGAATGACTGAGAATGACTGGTCACTATGACACACACTGACCACCAGGGGACAGATGCTCAATGCAGGAGCTGCCCCCTTGTGGTCAGTGTGCTCCCACAAGGGGAGCTCTGTTCAGCCACAAGCCTCTCCTGCCTTCTTAGCAGGGCTAAGGAAATCTGACTGCAGCTTAGGCCTGCTCCCCGCTGGCAAGTGGACATCTCCCAAGGGCTCCCAGGCTGCCAGAGGGATGTCTGACTGCCAGCTTAGGCCCAATATCTTGGAGAGCAGGCCTAAGCCAGCAGGTGGACATCTCCAAGGGGTCCCAGACTGCGAGAGGGCACAAGCCTGGCTGAGAGACCCTCCCCCTCGAGTGCACAAATTTTTGTGCACTGAGCCTCATATATATATGGGGATATATATAGATATATATATAGATATATATATCTATATATATCCCTAATATGCAAATAGAATGAACAGCAGAACAACTGTAAAACCAGTTGCTATGATGTGCACTGACGACCAGGGGGTGGGCATGGAATGTGTCAACAGATGTTGGCAGCAAGCGACAGAGCACAGAACATGGTGGGCATTGGCTGTAGCAAGATGGTGGAGCAGGTGAGCGAGGGTGCCAGACCAAGACAGGGCATCAGTCTCTGTCACTGGGGCAAGCCTCTGGTGGTTACTGAAAATTCTTTGCTCCCACACACCATGGTCCCACCAGGTGCTGGCACCTGCTGTGGGTGCCAGCCCCACTTGTATCCACTGCCGGCATCAAAGCTGCCACTCACACCTATCAGTGGGTGCGAGTGATGGCTGCCATTCCCTATCAACCCTCAGGGTTTTTCTACCTCCCCCTACTCTTAAAGGGCAATTGGGGCTGTCAGCCACCTCTTGCACCTGCTGCTGGCAACAGCCTCACTCACACCCACAACTGGCACCAGAGCCGCCACTCACACCCGGCCCTGCCAGCACCCGACCCTGGTCCCAATAACTTGGCACTGTCAGTGAAAGTGAGCATCGGCTGCTGGCCCTTATCACCCCTGAGGGCTTCTCCACTTCCCCCTGTTCCTAAGGGGTGATCGGAGCAGCAGCCTCTGCTTGCATCTACTGCTGGTGCTGGCACCGGCCCCACTCACACCTGCTGCTGGTGCTGGCCCCAATCGCTACACACCATCAGCACATGGGAGCAGCAGCAGCAGGAGCAGGGTTGCCAGCAGATAGGGGACCAGGGGTCATGGCAGGAGGGGCTGGGCTGGGGTGTGGAGGATTGCCCTCCCTTGTGCCCACCAAAGCCTCACAGCCCACATTTCCTTTCAAGGTGCACGAATTTGTACACTGGGCCCCTAGTATGCACATATATTCCTTAGTTAATCTCTTCTCATCACCCTCAATCTCCCCTCACTGAGATCTGTCATTCTATTCCATGCATCCATGCTTCTAGACTTATTTTGTTTGTCATTTTATTTTGTTTGGGGCCCGGTGCATGAAATTCATGCACGGGGGGGGGGGTCTTCAGCCAATCCTGGCCTCTCTCACAGATTGGGAGCCCTCAGGGGGTGTCCGACTGACAGCTTAGGCCTGTTTCCTGCTCCCCTTGGGGAGCGAGCCTAAGCCACAGTCTGGCTTCCCTTTGTGGGAGCGACCTGGCGAATCAGGGGAAGCCACCAGCCCCATCACCCTGCTGCTGCAGCCACAGCCAGTCACAGCAGCCACCATGTTTTCATTAACATGGACTCCAGTCCCTTCACCATGAAAAAAATGACAACTTTAGGCATATTCAAGATTTGTCTTTCATAGGATAAGACATTTCTTTCTTTCCTTTTTTTTTTTTAATCTTCATCTGAGGATACATTTCCATTGATTTTTAGAGAATGTGGAAGAGAAGGGAAAAACAGAGAGAAACATCAAAGTGAGAGGAACACTTTGATTGGTTGCCTCTTGCATGAGCCCTGCCTGGGCCCCGGCCATGGAGGAGCCTGCAACCTAGGTACATGCCCTTAGTCAGAACTGAACCCAGACCCTGCAGTCAGCAGGCTGAGGCATTGTGCACTGAGCCAAACTGGCTAGGGCAGGATATGACATTTCTTAGCCCTTCAGCAGTGGACCTACATTTTTTTTTCTCCAGGAGTGTGGTGGAAAAACCCTAGATGCCTTTTTGGATTTTTATTACCCAAGTTACTAAGAATATTACCAGTGGCATACAGGGAGCTTAGCCAATGAGTGTTAAGAAAAGGTGTTTCCTCTATAGTTCACTCCCATCACCAGCTCCACCCCTGCCACTCCAATCCCAGCTCCACCCCTACCCAGGCCTGTAGCCTCTGGCCTAGGATGCAGGCCTAGGTAGAAGATCCCCCAATCCCCGCCCCCCCGCCTCACAATCACCGGCTCTGCCCCTTCCCAGGTTTCTGCAATTGATGGCTCAGCCCCTGGGCCCCCCACCCCCCGCCTACCCTACCACCTGCCTGGCTAACAGACCTGCCTACTTCAGTTGGGGCTTAGACAGACTGGGCACCGCCATCTTAGTTTAGTTAATTTGCATATTTGCTCCTGATTGGCTGGTGGGCATGGCTTGTGGGTGTCTCAGAGTGATGGTTAATTTGCATATTACTTTTTTATTAGATTAGACAGGTATTTATTTATTTCCATACTTTTCTTTATACCTATGTTCCTCTCTCTAATTCTCTTTCTTCTTAAAGCAATCCCTTTAACATTTCTTGCAATGTTTGTTTGGTGGTAATGTAGTCTTTTAGCCTTTTTTGTCTGGGGAGCTCTTTATTTCACCTTCAAGTATAAATGAGTAATCTTTGATTCAGGTCCTTGATTTTGAGTATTTTATGCCAAGCCCTCTGGCCTTAAATGTTTCTGTTGAGAAACTAGCTGATAAATTAATGGACTTTCCCTTGTAGGTAACTTTCTGTCTCTCTCTTGCTACCTTTAAGATCCTTTCTCATCTTTAACCTTTGCCATTATAATTATGATGTCTTGGAATGCTTCTCTTTGAGTTCATCTTTATTGGGACTCTTCTGTGCTTCACGAACTTGTGTGATTTTTTTCTTCACCAAGTTAGGGAAGCTTTCTGTCATCATTTCTTTAAACAAGTTCTCTATTCCTTGCTCATTTTCTTCTCCTTCTGGTACCCTTATGATGCTGATGTCATCCCAAAGTTCCCTTAACTATCCTGCTTTTTAATTTTCTTTTCTTTTTGCTTCTCTAATTGTGTGTGTGTGTGTGTGGGGGGGGGGGGTCTTCCTTGTCTTCCAAATCACTGATTCGATCCTCTGCTTCAATGAATCTACTTTTAATTCCTTCCAGTGTATTCTTCGTTGTTGTTGTTCATCTTCACCAGAGAATATTTTTTTCCATTGATTTTTAGAAAGACTGGAAGGGAGAGAAGGAAAGAGAGAGGGAGGGAGGCAAGGAAGGAGGGAGAGATGGAGGGAGAAAAGATTGAAGGGTGGAGTTGTGAGATAGACACAGCAATCGGTTGCTTCCTGAACTCACCCCACCTGGGACAGGGGATTAAACCTGCAACCCAGGTATGTGCCCTTGTTTGGGAATTGAACCTGCAGTCTTCTGGTATTTGTGCTGATGTTCTAACCACTTATCAACACCAGCCAAAGCTTCTTCCAGTGTATACTTAATGTCAGGTATGATAGTCTTTATTTCTGACTGGTTCTTATTTATGGTTTCTATTTTTTATGCTGTTGTGGTTCCCACTTTGTTCCCTATAATTCTCACTAAGTTCTTTGAGCATCCTTATAACCATTATTTTGAACTCTATATCTGATCAATTGCTTGCCTCCATTTCAGTTAGCTCTTTTTCTGAAATTTTCTCCTTTTCTATCATTTGGGGTTGTTTCTTTGTCTCAATATCTTTGCTATCCTTTTGTATTTGTTTCTATGTATTAGCTATATCTGCTATGCCTCCCAGTCTTCATGGGTGGCCTTATGCAGTAAGTGTCCTATGGAACTCAGTGGTGCAGTCTCTTTGATCTCTTGATCTGGATGCTCTAGGAATGTCCCTTGTGTGGGTTATTTGGGCTCTCCTGCTGTAACTGGGTTTTGATTGCTATTGTCCCATTCATGAGTGGGATCTCCCCTTAGGCTGGCTGACTGTAAGACTCAACCCTAACCACATTGTGTGAGCTGTTATACAAGTGCTGACAGAACAAAACAAAGCACAATGACACCACAACAGAAACATAAAAAAGACCCCTACAACAAATAAAACAACCACAGAAGAAAAGAGAATAGGAATAATAAAGAAAAGAAAATTTAAAATATGAGAAGTAAAAAGTGTAGAAGAAAAAGAAATATGAAAGGAAAGAATGGAGAGAAAAAATAAGAATGAAGAATAGGAAAATAGTATGAAAGAAAAGAGGAAGGAAAATTATGAATGAAAAGGAAAAAAGAAGAGAAAGAAGAAAGACAAAAATAGCAAAAGGAAAAAAGAGCAAGAAGGAGAAAGAAAAAAAGAGTAAGAAAAGGAAAGAGAAAAATAAGAGATATGAAAGAAAAAGGGAGAAACAAAAATAATAACAAAGCAATAAAAAATAAATGCAAAAAAGAGAAAATGAAGTGGAATTTGTCTCAGCAGAGTTTAGTGCCTCCTGGTAGCTTCCTTTTGAGCCTGCTCTTATGTTGACTGAGGCTGTTTTTGTCTGATGTTTCTGTGACTTCCAGGAGGTACTTTCGTGCTAGCCACTGTCAGAAGCTGTCCAGGCTCTCAGCAACCTGTTCAAAGCTTCAAGTGATCCACAGTTCATGGAAACCCCCGCAGAGCTTAGCTGAACATGGGGCCAAGCTGCATTCTAGGGCTGGATTAGTAGCATGGGGTCCAGGGATTGGTCAGCAAACATCCCAAGGCTCTTTGGGCTCTGCCTCTACCCACTCTGCCTTCCAGTTACTGTAAAGGCTATTTCTGAAAGGCTTTTGATGGAATCCAGAGTATGAAACCTCTGGTTCTCTCATGAGGGGGAGGTGCCATTCACATTTCTCATAGCCACTCATCTGAGATTGTCCCAGAATAGTTTTCTGATGTTGGCATGTTGGAACCCCTCATATGCAGTCTAGTGGGGCTGCTAGAAGCCAGGAATATCTATTAGCTCTCCAGTGACAGTGGGGGCAATGACCCCACCCCAAAACCAATCACTGATGCCCCCTGAGTCTTTTACAACCCATAGACTTGGCTGTTGCTGCTGTCTCCTCCACAGGGTCAAGATGCAAGGTGAGGCAAGTGGGAGTCCTGAGGGTTGGGTGAGCGGCATCCCCAAGGGTCGGGTATCTGCCTTTTCTCAAGATGTTTCTGGCTGGGAGGAACCTGTTCCTCTCAGAAAAATGGCTGCTGTGGTATAGGGTAGGGGATAGATAACCAATTGCAGGTCTCCAGGCTGCTGCTTTTTCACATCTCCCCACAATGCTTTCCATCCCAGCTTCTCCTCAGGCAACTCTAGTCCTCACTGCCCTCCTTCCACCAAAGCCTTAAATGAAAATCCTGTGTTCTGGGATTTTTATTTACTTTTTTTTTTTTAAGGAAAAAATAAAATGTGGCTTTATCCCCCTCCAACTCTGGTCTCCCTGGTGACCATAAGCCTTGCTGCCTTTTACGGCTGGATGTTACACAGCTGCTGTTCTTGGCTCTGGTGTTCTGGACTAGCAAGCCTGCCTAGGATCCAGGCCTGGGCCCCAGGAATATCTCCATAGCTAAGAGATCCCTCCCCACCCTTGGCCCACTACTGTGAAAGCTGGGCCAGCGCTTCTCGCAACCCTCCCCTTCCTGCTAGTCCAGGTGGTTTTTACCCTTCCTTATTAAAGTCTCCTCTTCAGCTAGTCCTTAGTTGGTAATTCCAGGTAAATGTTCCCCAATTTAGTTTTACTTCCAGTTTGGCCCTCAGAAGAGGTGCAAGAAAGATTCACCTACTACACCATCATCTTGAAAACTTAGCTTCTTGTGTTTTTAAAAGCTTTCTTTCCCACTTTTTTCCCCTTTGGTTTGTTTAGTTTCAAGCAGTTATAGGCTGTGTTTACATTTCTGATATTTGCAGTAAGATTTTGGAAGTTACTGAGAAGACATCAAAAAATTCTATTAGGTTTCTAATTTTGCCAAATTTCTGATCATAGAGTTATTAGATTCTTGAACTATCTTTTCTGGTTTTAGACAGGAGAAACAGTAAGAAAATTTAAGGTATCTGCTCAGATGGCCAAAGTTTCTTTTATGATTCACTTAGAAGTTATTTTATCTTTTAGACAGTTTTACTTATTAACTAAATGTATTTCACTGTCCCAGAGTTGTTTGTATTCCTCTTCTTTTAGAAAATACAAGAGGCCCAGTGCACGAAATTTGTGCACTGGAGGGGAGGGGTCCCTCAGCCTGGCCTGCACCTTCTCTCAGTCCAGGACCCCTCAGGGGATGTCCAGAACCCCTCGATCCTTACCACCTGCCTGCTCACTGCTCCTTACCACTAGGCTAGCTGCTCCTTAGTGCTGCTATGGAGGCAGGAGAGGCTCCCGCCACACCGCTGTGCTCAGCAGCCATGAGCCATCTTCTGGCTGAGCGACACTCCCCCTGTGGGAGTGCACTGACCATCAGGGGGCAGCTCCTGCATTGAGCATCTGCCTCTTGGCGGTCAGTGTGCATTATAGCAACTGGTCACTCTGGTCATTCTGCCCTAATGGTTGCTTAGGCTTTTATTATATAAACTAGAGGCCCAGTGCACAAATTCGTGCATGGATGGGGTCCAGCCTGCCCACCCCAATTTGGGCTAATCTGTCCAGGCTGGCTGGGGGGAGGGACCACAGGCAGTTGGCCAGCTGGCCCTGCCACCTGGTCAAACTCTTGATTGAACTCTCAGTCGAACTCCCAGTCAAGGTGACAATTTGCATATTACCCTTTAATTATATAGGATTATCCTTATGACAAACATAACAAACAGAGACAAGAAAAGGAAACAGGGGAGCACAATTAAATGATGCCAACATATTGAGGAAACAGCATCCCTTTACTCCTGAGGCATCACACCACACACTAGTACCTGGGGCTATCACTCCCACCCTTGAAGGAAAAACCTTGTCTCAGAGAAAGACATTTGACCTCAACCAAAAAACAAGGGCGGTCTGAACCTAAGAAAGCTTCTCAGTCCAAGGAAGGAGTGAGCCCAAAAGAGACTTTGTTGCTATCGTACTTGGTTCTAGGGATGCTGGATCATGCAGGTGAGACCTATTTAGATCTTGTTTGTGATTCCAGGTACGCTAACCTAAAAATAAAAGGTCTTTCAATGTAAGAGGCAATAAGCATCAAAAAATAGCTATTCTGGAATCACTGATTCAAGCAGAAACCCAAATAGTGTTTCAATTAGAAGACAAAGGCAAAGAGTATTTAAGAGATAAGGAGGGGGAACAATTACACCAATAGAAGAAAGACATTTACATTGATACAGATAACATAATAGTGATATTAATTCTAAACAGTGCTTTTAATTTTCATTCTAATAGTCATTAGTCCAGTAGTCATTAACTGATTTCTTGTTAGCTTTGCAAGCAGTTCTCTGGGACACAGTTATTCTGCCCTATTTTAACATTCCAGAGATTTGAGGAAGAAGAACTACAAGGCAGTATCCACGGAATGGCAGCTGTAGGTCCATTTTAAAATAGCTCTATTTATTATATTTTTAAAATATGGTTGATTATATCATTGGCCTTTGGTGATTGGTTCAATCTCCAGCCCCTCCCTGCAGATCAGGAGTGAGACTGAAACTTACATCCCCCATCACATGATTGGTTCTCTGGGTAGCTGGCTCCCCATCCTCAAATGGGTCCAATAGCCACCTCATTAACATAACAAACGGCAACTTTGAAGCTCTCAGCACAGGGAATTCCTAGCAGTTTAGCTCTGTGCCAGAAATGGCTAAAGACCAAATATGTATTTATTATAAACTAGTGGCCCAGTTCATGAAATTTGTTCCAGGGGGTGTGTGGGGAGCAGATGTCCTTCAGCCTGGCCAGCACCGTCTCCAATCTGGGACCTTTCAGGGGATGTCTGACTGCTCATTTAGGACCGATCCTTTTCACGATCCAGGACCGCTGGCTCCTAACTGCTAGCCTACCTGCCTGCCTGATTGCCCCTAACCACTTCTGCCTACCAGCCTGATTGCCCCTAACTTCTCCCCTGCTGGCTTGTTTGCCCCTAACCACCTCTGCCTCAGCCCCATACCTGGGACCCAGGATTCCCTCCTCCAGTTGGCCACAGGCACCCGTGACCCAGGCTTCCCTCCCTCTGGCCAGCCATAAGCACTGGGACCCAGGCCTGCTTCTCCTGGGCTGGCTGCAGTCTCAGTGGATGGTGGGCAGGTGGTTTTGCCCAGGCCACAGGCACTGGTGCCTGAGACCACCAGCAGGCAGCTTCACCCGGGCCCGGCTTTGTCAGGAAGGATGTGCGGGTGGTCGTCCAGAAGATGTCAGGTCTAATTAGCATATTACCCTTATATTAGTATAGATCATGGTGTGTTTTTTCTCACCATAATTAACCATACTAACTATTGCTTATGTATTAAAGTTCTATTCCTGCTAAGTCTAGAAGCAGCCTCAGAATCCTTCTTACCATTCATCTTAAGTCTGATGCTTAGTTGATCAGAATTAATACCTGAGTGAAGTCTCTTACTGCAGCTGTATCCCAGAATGTATGGCATCCTCTCTGCTTTATGATCCAACTAATAATACATTGCCTCAATCATGTTGATTGAGATCATTTTTCCCCTTTCAGTTTCTAGTAGTAGATTACCATCTACTGCCTAGGAAGCAAAATGGACTGTCTCCATGTAGATCACAAAATAAGATATTTTTCTCATCAATAAAATTTCATTCTTTCAGCATGAGTAATTTTGTCTACAACGTATTGAGGTAGTAACAATTTATAATAAATTGAGTGAATTATTGTTTCAGGTACTGTTCATACACAGGTTTCATTTTATCTTTGAAACAACTCTATACAGTAGGTACTATAATGACACAGATGAGAACACTGAGGTATAGAGAGATCAGGTAACTTGACCAGTAAAGCCGGGAAGTGGCAGAGTCTCATTTCAAATCCATGAGCTATGCCATTTAACCATTACACTCCACTCAGTACTGTGCTGGAGCCTGCTCTTACTGGCTCACAAATTTTCAGGAATTTTGCAATCTGGTTGTTAAACATGGTCATTATTAAAAATTAAATAATATAATCTTAAAGGTGAATAAATTACATTAAAACAAAAGGTAATACATACTCTAAATTCATCACACCTCAATTATTTACTACACTTTACTGTTCTGACTCTTGACATTATTTATATCTTTTGGGTCTTTCTGGTGGAATATAATAGTGTATAACTGCACATTTCTCCTCAGCTCTGCATTTAGTGGCATCACATTAGCAGCCAAAATCAGCCATGGATGGAGAATTTATGCCACAGAAATTGGCCAATACTATAAATCAGGGTTTTGTTTCTTTGAATGAGAGCCATTTTTTAAAAAATATTTACCAGCACAATACTAACCACATTGGTGGCAGTGGTCTTGTCAGAATATGTTATATTATGCAGATGAAAATCTATTTAAACAGACTTGATATAGATATTTTCAAAGATGGAAGAATTGTCCCTGTCAACTATTTTTTTAAAATACATTTTATTGATTTTTTTTACAGAGAGGAAGGGAGAGGGATGGAGAGTTAGAAACATCAATGAGAGAGAAACACTGATCAGCTGCCTCCTGCACACCCCCTACTAGGGATGTGCCCGCAACGAAGGTACATGCCCTTGACCAGAATTGAACCTGGGACCCTTCAGTCGGCAGGCCAACACTCTGTCCACTGAGCCAAACTGGTTAGGGCCCTGTCAACTATTTTAGTTGATTTGTCATCATTGCAAAGTTTTCCCCACATGGATTGTTGGATATATGTCTTGTCCTATCCCTGTCCCATCTTTTTCTAATCTTTGTTACCTTAAGGACTCTCGTTTTTCATTTATATGTTTAGGTACCAACCTTACCTGCTTAAAAATGTAAGCTTTTGACATTGCTCTCTATGTTCCTTATTCTTCAGATGAAAAGTGGACTTGGGTCGGGGCAGCAGAGAGAAATTCAGAAGGGTAATATTGGAGTAATGACTGCAGTGGGAGAAGAGGAAACCTATCTCCCGGGCCACAGGCGCTGGCGCCCTGGACCATAGGGCTGGAGGCTTCTCTAGCTGGCTGCGGCCAGGGACCTCTCGATGGGCAGCTTCTCCATCTCCCGGGCCACAGCCAGCCACAGGCACTGGTGCCTAGGACCGCTAGAGGGCGGCTTCGCCTGGCTGGTTTTGTCAGTAAGAACATCCGGATAGTCGTCCAGAAGACATCCAGTCTAATTAGCATACTACTCTTTTATTAGTACAGATCACAATGTCACAACTGCCGTGGCCTGACAAGGGTTTTCTCCCATCCTCCTCCTCTCCATTGTCCCCCTCAGCATCACCTCTATCCCTTATTGAGGTCATACTCTGAGCCAGGCAGTATATGACTATTTACAAGGACTACCTCCTCTCACCCTGAAAATATCCCTGACAGGGTGAGTTGCGCTTACTCCATGTTACAAATGTGCAAACAAACTCAGAGTTCCTCTAAGACTGCATGACTAAGAAATGGCAGATCTAACGCTTTCAGCTCAGACTTCTATGCCTTAAAAGATCAATTTTCCCCCCAATTCATCCTGTTTCCTTCCTTTGTTCATTTTTTTTCCTCATAAATCATTAAAAAAAATAAGCATGTTCATTTTATTGATTTGTTTTCACCCTGCTCACTTCCAAATTAATTCAAAAGGCTTATGATCATATAAATCAATAAAACCGAAACTTGTTAACTTCTAGTCACACATTCAAAAATGATGCATGAACCACTGCTCTATAGCCCCTTTATGAGTTAGAGTCCCTATCCTCAAAGGTCTTTGTAAGATAAAAGTCAGAAATGGAAGACCAAAGCAGGAAGAAGAGGGTTTCTTCAGATGTGGTGGTAGAGGAGAATTGGCTCTGAGCTTCCTGGCAACCAGGGCAAAGAGGAAAACATGCAATGCTATGGCACACTCTAGGTCATTGTCCCTGCTAAGCTAGAAAAGCTGTGGATGTGGATATTGGTATGAAAATGATGTCAAGCCATGAACATGCAAGGGCTGCTCCCTTTCTAGCTTCTGTGGTCCTGAGAATGGTATGCTGCCAGGGCTTTAGACAGTAAAAGAACCTGAATTTATTACTGCCTCTACCTGAGAAAAGGAAGGTCCCCACTTAGTGTGAAATAATTTTTGCCACTAGAATAAGCAGTTTTGAGAGTATTACCACATGAGGTCAGGCCTGGAGTGGGTCTGCCTCAGGCCTGCTGGTAGTGTATGGGCTCTTGACTTCATGAGGGAAAGATTTCACAACATGAGTCCAGGTGTTTTCAAAAGTATGTTTATTAAAACTGGGGACAATGAAACAAAGGCTTAAGGTAGGAGAAGCAACAGGAGAAAGTCAGAGAAAAAGGGGGCCTTAGAGACAGATTCAGGGAGTAAGCCTAGGATGAGCTGCTGCTGCCCACAGCTACCCTGGTTGCAAGTCTCATGAGGTCCCTTAGAGTTTAGGAGAAAAGAAACAGAGTACACAAGGTATATGTGTACTCTGATTCCTTTGTCTTGAGACATCTTATCTTCCTTTAGTTGGCTGTAATCCTAGGGGAGGGTCTTAACAAAATGTCCATTAGCTTTTCAGATGTGTCCTTCAATGTGTGTTGATTCATCATGATGTGTGCATAGAGGGGTCAGCATAATCTAGTTAGTTTTAAAGAACATCATTGAAGAGGGACCAGGACTAAGGCTGTTCTGTACCAGGATAGTCTAGAATGTAAACCATTGTTCTTAAGTGCCTTTGATTAGGGAAGATAAAACCTGTGATTCATTAGCTGGCTATAAACTGCTCAAATCATTTGGCCTTATTTAATTATTTTGTCTCAATTTCCCTTATTCCACTTGCCAAGGAACTTCCCTAACTTCTTACTCTCCTGCCACAAGAGAATGAAAGCAAAAATGTTCTTACCAACTTTTGTCACCTCCTATCTAGACACCTGAAGATAGACTAAAGAGTGCATTGTGTTCCTGTGAGCAATGTGAAGGCTGGGGCATCCAGGCCTAAGCTGTGGTGGGTGCCCTGGAGTGGCTGCTGAAGGGGCCTTTCTGTGTGGCCCTGGGCAAGGGACAGAGACCAGGTCCCACAGCCTTCAGAGCAGGAATGTTCATTTTGAGGCCAGCTTGCCAAATCAGGACAGTCTCAGGATGTGGCCCTGTTTAGGCTGTGACAAATCCTCTGAAGTCATACTGTCTAGATGAGTGAATGAGTGAGGGGAAGGGACTGTTCCTCAGGTGGGCACATGGGGTCTGTCTTTCTCCAAAGCCCTGTCTCCTTCCCCTGCATTGGGAACTGCTGAAAAGGGGATACCCAGGGAACAGGTGTTAATGTCCAGGGGTCACAGTCAAGCCAGATCCCAAGTGGGGAGAGTCTTGGTGTACACTGCAACCCTGCTTCCTCCTCACAGAAGGTGGGTTGTGATGGAGTGATCGGTTCCAACAAGCAAGAAGACAAGTGCGGTGTGTGTGGAGGGGACAACAGCCACTGCAAAGTGGTCAAAGGCATGTTCACACGCTCACCTAAGAAGCTGGGTGAGTGAGCCCTTCCCTCTGGCCCTGGGGCCTGCATGTCTACAGCACCTTCTTGGTGGACATGGGATGCTTGTTCTTATGCTCTCTGTCTGGGTTCATGACTCTCTGGAAGGGTGAGGTGGTGGAAGAACTTAAATCAGGACAGCTTGAGCCAGGCCCCAGGGTGGGTGGGGGAGAGTGGGGACCCAGATGAGGGTTCAGGGCAGAAGATGCCAGAATATAGGTACATACGGTGCGTCTCAGATATGTATTTGAGGACAGGGGCTTGCTGAGGCCACCCCTCCCCTGCTTTTTAGGGCTGTGGGGCAGCTGTGTGTCCCTTGCTCCCTGTCCCTTAGCTGCCTTTCTGGGTGGATAGTCAAGACCCATGAAACACTGGGACTTCTGGAGCTGTCTTTGAGGCCAAGGCCCTCCATGCCTTGTTTGCACCCCAGTGATTTCTCTCCTTTCATTTGTCTTTTCTCCCCACATCCCTACAAAGGTTACATTAAGATGTTTGAGATCCCCACAGGAGCCAGACACCTGCTCATCCAGGAGGCAGACACAACCAGCCATCACCTGGGTGAGTCCCACAGCCCAGGAAGGCAGCAGATCTACAGCTGGCTCTACCTGGTATGGGCAGAGCCCCCGGGGTGGGAGGCTCAATTGGAGGGACTCCCTGTCCCTGGCTCAGTCCATGTCGTGGACCTTTTCTGGATTCACCTTTTGGTAGAGAAACCGTGTGTTTGGACCAGAGGGCTCCTGGCAGCAGCTGTGTAGGGATATGTGTCACACACCCCCAGCCCATAATAATGACTCCCCATCTCAAGGCTAAAGGGAGCTGCCTCCACCCACTGGAAGGCAGGCAGGTCTGCAAGCAGAAGAGTCCTGAGGAGCCTTCCCACACACACTAACCAGAGCACCTGAGCTGGAGGATAGCCTCACACAGTGTATTTGCATATTTTCCATTAGTGTACTTTTAAATTCCTGAGATTCTATTTAGAGTAGAGATCTCTGACCACTCTTGAAATATCAGATGTTCCAACAACTCTGGATGCCCCTTACCACATGGCAACCCCCTGCCGGAGGAACTGTGCTCACTGAAGCTGCCTGGTTTCCCTTTGCCAGGGCTCCACCCACCCTCACCCACTCCCCAAAAAGGCATCTGGATAGTCATAGGGCTCAAAAGTGATGCAGGGGCCACTGGGAGATCCTGGACAAATCCCTTCCCCCAATTTCCACCTTCTTCCGTGTCCCGCAGGGATTAGATTGGTTCAGGACCTCACCATCCAGTATCCCTGCTGAGACATGACAGAGTCTATTTTCTTTTAATTGTCATTTTTCTTCTGTTGTTACTCTAAGAAGAAACTTTATATTGTTACCAAAAATGCAAAACTAGTACCACTTGCCTTAAACAGAAGGCAGATATAAAAGTCAGTGTCCCCCGAAAGAAAAGACTGCTAAAGACTCCAGGTCCCAGGTCCTCTGTCTCTGCAGGAGAGAAGAGAGAGTTAGTGACAAGTTGAGGACCCATAACAACTACTGAGGCTCACTTTGTGATGTGGACAGGGAGTTATAGGAGACTTGTGTACGGAGTTATTTCCTCATTCTGTGCCCTGCTGGGCTCTCTAAAGTCACCCAGCAGCTCCCCAGTGCTTCTTCCACACTATGGGAAGTGGAGGCTTCCTGGCCAGCTGAGTCCTCAGCTCCTAGACATTTTTTGCAATGGCTGGAGTAATCCTCTAGCCAGGGCAAGCCTCTTCAGGAGGTATGGGGAACTGGTGGGACCCCAGGCAGGGCCACTATTACAGATGAGGTGGGGAGACCCTGATTTCCAACTGGACATATGCTCACCCCATGGCAGGAAGCTCCACCCCAGCATGTGCCCTAGTGTCCGGCAGATACCCTGCACCCTGGAGGTTGAGGTAGCAAGCAGGGGCTCTGAGTGCCTGCTGAGTGTTCCAAATAGACTCTAGAGAGGGAGCCTTTCCACTTCTGGGCAGAGCCCCTGTTCCGCCAGGGTCTATGGGGGCAGGTCCAAGAAAAGACCCTGGGCCTGGCAGAAAGGCACAAGTTCTGGCCAAGTGGTAAAGGAGGAGCCAGGCTCTGAGGTGATTGGACTGTCTGGCAAGGACACCCCCTGCACCTGCCCAAACCACTCTGACCCCCTCCTCCCCGGCCTCCCTTCAGTATGTCTGCATCTTGCCCCTGGTAATTGTGGTGGGGGCTCCCTTTTGCTGTTTTCAGCCATCAAGAACTTAGAGACAGGCAAGTTCATTTTAAATGAAGAGAACGACATAGATCCCAATTCCAAATCGTTCATCGCCATGGGTGTGGAGTGGGAGTACCGGGATGAAGATGGCCGTGAGACGCTGCAGACCATGGGCCCCCTTCATGGCACCATCGCTGTGCTGGTAAGTCCCCAGGCCAGAGGGCAAGTGGCCACTGGGTAAGGGATGGAGCCTCCTGCATCCTTCTGGCCATGCTTGGAACACCCTCTCTGGCCAGTCCATCCTTGTGTCAGAGTGAGGGACAGGCATGGATTTTGGTTTCCCTGCTGAATGACATCTATTGCCACCTTCCATCATGCTCCTTCATGTCTGCCATCAAATCCCTGTTGTACCACACCTGGGAGTAACGGACAGGGCTCAGGATGTTAGACCACCAGACCACTGGACTTTGTTCCTGAGCAGGACTGGACCCCAGTCTCCTGAGTTCATGAGCACAGACTGCTCCTGGTTATGGGAGTACAGAGGGGAGCTTGATTTTATAATCACTTTTCTAAAATCAATTTTAATTACATAAGTAATATATTTTATCTGAAAAAAAAATCAAACCACTACAGATAAAGCTAAGGTGAGTTCACCGTGGTGGGGAGTAGGCACCCAGACCCCAGTACCTCATCCCTGGGCATGCCCTCTGATTGATTCCCCTGCAGGGACTTTCACCCCCCAGATGCCGTTGGGGACACGCTTGCCAGTGCAGGTGCAGGTAGGCCTCGGGACCTGTAGTTTCTGCATTGGTAAATTCACCTACTTGATAAAATGTATCTGTAATCCCCAAATAAAAATGCAGCTTGATTTCCACAGTCATTTGCAGACAAATGCAGAGCAGTGACATGCATGTTCCAGCTGAGGGGGAGCCAGGTGACCCGCTGCTTCTTGTTTTAGCTCCTACTATAAACCAGTGTCCTTTTCACAGTGTATTTAGGGCCACATTTTTTCACATGTTTGTGCTTTAATGGGACGATTTCACTGTTTAAAATGGCCCCAGGCATAGTGCTGAAGGCCTCTGTGCAGTTCCCCAAGGTGGGCAGCTGTGGGGTGCCCCATGGAGCCCGTGCAGCATCGGGAAGCTTCTTGCAAGCCTGCATTACAGGTCACTGGCCCAGAGTCAGACAGCAGGGAATTAGCAACATATATTAAGAGTCCTTAAATAGAAAACACATAAAATATAAGGTTACATGTTGACAGTAGATGAAAATGTCATGGCCAGAATCTCGAAGGACCCTAACTCCCTGTGAGCAGTGGTTCAGTGTTGGGGACTTTGTAGAACATAATGACCTACAGCAAATACCAATATTGGGCTATAACTTACCTCGGCTGACATTTCTGAACTGGCTTCAAGGAGGTAGAGAGTTGGGCAGACACATTCATGGCCGTGTGGGGGCACAGGTCATCCCGCAGGGAGACACCCGGATCTCACTGACGTACAAGTACATGATCCATGAGGACTCGCTCAACGTGGATGACAACCAGGTTCTGGAAGAGGACTCCGTGGGCTACGAGTGGGCCCTGAAGAAGTGGTCCCTGTGCTCCAAGCCCTGCGGTGGAGGTGAGAGGTTTCTCAGGGTAGGGCCCCAAGGAAGCTGGGGCTTGAATAGGAAGGGTCTTCTAGGGGAGGGGCTTCTGGAGCTCCCAGTGCCCTGCTGACTGCCCAGCCAGAGGCATGTGCCAGGCATGAGAAGACAGGTCCCAAGGAGGTTGAAGCAGTGATCTGTGTCTGGGTGACAAGGGCCTAGCCCTGCCTGGGAGGGAGCAGAGGGTGAGCAAGAGGGAGGTGTTCAGGGCAGCAGGCCTAAAGCAGTCAGAGGGCATGTGTGGGGTCTGTTCAATGCCAACATGAACCTAAATCAGTGCGGGAGGCAGGAGCTGGCCTGGCAGGAGTTGCTGTGAGAGTGGGTTGGATGGGCTACTATGGCATCACGAGGCAGGGCACAGGGAAGATGTAGGCTGTGCTGGAGATAGGTGGAAAGGCCCCTCTGCAGGGGTCCCTCCCTGTGTTCATTCAGAAAAGCCTCCCAGACCTTTCCCGGCAGTGCTGGGTACAGAGGGGTCCCTCCTGCCTCATACCTCAAGGAGCCCACAGTTGGGTGGGTCATGCAGGCATACAGGAAGTTCTGATTTGCCCAGAGTGGTCAATGCTTCTGGGGGGTGAACAAGATCAGAGGCAGGAGATGACAACTCAGCCTGCAGGAGCAGGACCAGGACAGGACGCCCTCAGATGCCAAAAGGGTGTTCGCTGAGGGGCTCGTCACCCACTCCCTGGCACTGACAGGTAAAAGGCTTCTCTTTCCAGTGCTTCTACCTGGGTAATGGTGTCCCCAGCCTCCCTAACCCCTGTGCATTTCCTCTGCATGTACTGTTGATTCTTGCTTCTACATATCTCTTAGACCCATCTGCTATTCCCATATTCCAAGCCCTGGCACCTCCTTGCTCTCTCCCTGGCCCTGTGTGTTCACTCGCCCCCAGAGTAACCTATTAAAGAGGCAGATCAGACCATGTCCCTCCTGGTGTCATAGCCTGCAGCAGCTCCCTCTGCTCAGAAGATAAAAAACAATTCTCCTCATAGCCCCCGAGGTCCAGGCAGCTTGCAAACCTCTCCACTGCTCACCCTGGCTTTAGATACTTCTCCTGGACATGCCATGCTCCTCCCTCAGGCCCTTTGCACAGGCTGTCTCCTCCCCTGGGAGCCCTTCCCCTTCCTTCCTCCTCTACTTCCTGTGATGCACCCAGATGCCCAGACCCATGTCTTGCCCACTAAGCTGGGGTTCTGTGACTGTGGCAGTGCTGATACCTGTCTCTATAATTCTTTATTGTGAGAGCTGTCCTATGCATTGTAGGATGTTGAGCAACACTCCCCCAGTTATAACAACTAAGTGTTCCAGACATTTCCAATGTCCTCATGTGCAAAATCATCCCCATTCGAGACCTGCTGCACTAGACTGTGGTGGGAGGAGACTCACAGGACATGTTCCCATGTTTAGTCAACTCCTGGGGCATGCCAGGTCCTCGGTGCATATTAATTTAAGGTGGAGCAAATGACTAAGCAATGGGAGAGGAAATGAATCTTTTCCTCTTGTCCCAGGATAGCCAAGGGGCCAGGGAGAAGGTGGTCGCTCTCCTTGGCCTCTCACCCTCACTTGCCCTAGGGTGCTGGGAGGACACCAGGCTAGGCATCTTCAAGGCCTGGCTCAAGCACACTACCCCACCCCGTCAGAAAGTTGGGAAGAACAGCTGAAGTTGCAGGTGAATCTGCCCCTTTGCACCCCATAGAGGGGCCACACTGCTCCATTGAGCCTCCTCAAGCTCTCATCTTCAGGGTCCCAGTTCACCAAGTATGGCTGCCGTCGGAGGCTGGACCTCAAGATGGTGCACCGCAGTTTCTGTGACGCCCTCCCGAAGCCCAAAGCCATCCGCCGGGCTTGCAACCCACAGGAGTGTTCCCAGCCCATGTGAGTTACCTGGGGTTGCCCAACTCCCTGGCTCCAGCCTCTGGGTCCCACTAGAGGGAGTAGAGGACAGATCCCACCCTTCCTTCTCCCCCCGGGGCTGCAGTGGAGGGAGCTATGGGAATCTGTGTGTGTGGGGGGGAGGGGGGTCTGGACCTTATATTTCCTGAGATGTGTATGGGTTCATTGTCACTCACAATGTTTTGTGGAGTTTAAGAATCTGCACATTCTTCAGACTTGCAAAGCTAAAACACTACTGTGCATCTTAGAGATGACAAGTGGTAATGCTCAGGTGAGGGAAACAGACTCAGGGTATAGGACTAGCTTCTGGTCCTGTGGGAGATGTTTCTAAGACAGCCCATAGCAACAGCTGCATCCTTGACCTCCAGGCCCAGGGTCTGGCAGGGCTTCATATCTGGGTTCTGAACAGGGAAGACAGTTGGTACTAGATGGGGGCATGTGGGGTTGGATGCTAAGGGCCTTGATACTGCTGCCAGAAGGGTCAGTGATGTCAGCAACAGAAGTCAGAGGGCAGAGCCAGAGCCACAGAAAGGACAAAGACTGACAGGGTCCTTCAGGCCTGGGTTATCCATGGCCACCTGCACCAGGGCTCCCATCAGTGGACATGTGTAAGACTCATTATTTGCAGGACCTCAGGCAAGGGTACAGTAAACTTATGGGACATCTTTGTGGGACTAGGGAAGGCCATGCCTGAGAGAGCAGGAGGCCTTCCCTCTATCCACCATGGCCACAGGGGACTGACCATGTGCCACTCTGCCCTGGCAGATGGGTCATGGGCGAATGGGAGCCATGCAGTCAGAGCTGTGGGCGGACAGGCACGCAAGTTCGCTCTGTGCGCTGCGTTCAGTCACTGCACAACAACACCACTCGCACCGTGCACACCAAGCACTGCAATGATGCACGGCCCGAGGGTCGCCGGGTCTGCAATCGTGAGCTCTGTCCTGGACAGTGGCGGGCCGGACCCTGGTCCCAGGTAAGTAGGGCCCCTGGCCTTGTCCTGTGTTCACAATTCCCAAACCAAGCTTGGGAAGGACTGAGGTGGCTGGGGCATCCCACTTTTGTCTGGACTCAGTTCATGCCCTGGGCCACATCCCATAGGTCTCAGGGCACCAGTGATGCCATGTAATCAGTGCTCTGTTCAGAAACCCAGTGGAATGTATGTCTTCAGGGCAGCCTGGGCTCCAGATTCTTATCTCTGAAGGTGGATGTGTGGTCTAGAAGGTCAGCTAAGCTGGCAGGAGGGGACACAAACCAGGGAGGCCTTAGACTTGGGATGGAAAGAGTAATAAGGATGGTCTTGGGGACTGAGGAGCAGTTCTGGGGACAGAGCTGACATAAGCACTGACCTCCAGCTCTCAGCCAAGATCAGCCTCAGGGTCCATAATTCACAAGGAGGATCACAGGACTCAGAGGTTGGTGCACTCATGGTTATGGATTATTACAAGGAATGCTCAGAGCACAATTAGGGAAGGGAAGAAGGACATGGCCAAAGCCAGAGGAAACCGGCACATGCCTTCAGGTGTTCCTTGCAGTGGATTCACCACGGATGCACCTAATTCTCCCAGCAGTGACATGCAGCAACACACATGAAGTACTGCCAATCAGGCAACTGACCCAAGCTTGGGTGCCCAGGGTTTTCACTGGGGAGTAGTCACATAGACAAATGATGCCTGTGTGTGTGATGATACCAGTTACCGAAACTCTAGACCCCAGCAGGAAAGTGGGTGCTCAGCAGAAATGACATTGTTAGTGCAGTGCAAATCAAGGCCTCAGGCATGAAAAACACTCACCAGACAGAGCATTCCATGGACTTGGTTCCCTGGAGCTGCCCATGGGCCAGTTCTGCAAATGGCCTTTCTTGGGACTGTGTAGGATTTAAGCAACCATGTCTGCTGAGTCAACCCTTTCTCACACACAGGGCAAGGACTTGAGAATTATCCTTGCTCATGGCTGGACTAGCTGTGAGCTGAGCCAGGAGTCTGGACCTGACTGCTCCTGCTAGCCCCTCCCCATGGAGAAGGCAGAGGGGGACAGGGGCCGGAGGGGCCATTGAGGGTGCTCGTAGTATAGAGCCTGGGGGAATATGGGGGAAGAAAGGTCAGAGGGATGGTCCTCTGCCAAAGCCTCCAGGACTCAGAGCTTTCCCAGTGGTCTCCAGTGCATAGCAGGTTTTTCTGGGTTTTGGGTATCCCATAGCCAGAGCATTCAGAAATGCCAGGCCCTCTATAATGGCTCTCTCTAACTCACAATAACTCTGAGACATAAGTATGTGTGTCCCCTCTTACGAGCCCAAGACTGAGACAGCCACCCCAGGCTAGGGTGAGGCCGAGCCGGCCTCTAGTCCACACTCTATCACTGCCCCTCACCACCTCAAATGAGTTATGGAGTCTCTTCCAGACCTGCAGCATGGGAGGTGGCCCCTGACTGGTGACTCTCCACCTACAGTGCTCTGTGACCTGTGGCAATGGCACCCAGGAGCGGCCGGTACTCTGCCGGACAGCAGACGACAGCTTTGGGATCTGCCGGGAGGAGCAACCTGAGACAGCAAGGACCTGCAGGCTGGGCCCCTGCCCAAGTAAGCCCTCCATTGCCCTGTTCCCTGGGACCCAGTGTGCAAGCCCCAAAGCCAGGGGGTTGGTTGGTCCAGGCAAATGCTCTTCCCACAAGTGGCCTATACTCAGTGTCCCTGCCTTGAAATAGAAGTTGAAGCCTCACAGGCTAGGGCTGGGCCCTTTCCATAGTGGGCAATATAAGGAACAGCTCATCATCAGGCCAGGCCAGGCCCTGATAAAGGATGGAGTGGACTCAGCTCATCCCTGCCTTCCTGATACTCCCTGTTGGTCTGGGAAATAGAACCAGACTCACAGTGACCACAGAGCAGGGCTCAACAAGACAAATGCCCTGTACCTTGCAGAGACAACAACCAGAATACCGGCTACTTACAGACACATTGGCAAATGCTCGACATGTGACCTCTTTTGGTCCCTGAAACAGCTCAAGATGTAGACCCCATACAAGTTCAGTCTACAGAGAAGGGAGCTCAAAGGGGGTCAGGTGTGCCCACCCCAGCTGCAGGTAGGGGTGGTAGATCCTGATTCACTGGAGCAGGCAGTTTGTGCTCAGCTGGGTAGCAGGTCTGGGTGTAGAGGAGCAGTACACAGGTCAGGGGGGCAGCAGCACCTGTGTTCTATAGCTACTCCTTAGTTGAGACCAGAATGCAAGGGAATGGGGGAGAGAGACACAGGCCCATCTGTTATAAGGGAGAGCCTTGAATGCCCTCATTGCCCTTCCCAAGGACGCCAGAGTCTATGGAGCAGGGCGCAGGGAAGCCCTGGTTGGTGCTCCAGCAGCCGCAGTCCCTTTCTCTTCCCTCCAGGAAACATCTCCGATCCCTCTAAGAAGAGTTATGTGGTTCAGTGGCTGTCCCGACCAGACCCCGACTCACAGGTCCAGAAGACTTCGTCAAGTAACCGGCCTGTTTATAACTCTGCCTCTGCCCTCCAGTGCATGCCCTGCACCTTGTGGAGCTTGCCATGGGCTCCCCTCCTCTCTTTCTATGGAAAACTCCCCTGACTCCTGCTGAGTGCTCTCGGTTGACTCTGTTTTCTCCTGGGCCTCCGTGCTCAACCATCTCCTTCGGAGCTGCTGGCCACCTGGCCGGAAGGGCAAGCCTTACAGAGGCAAGGCCCCGGCACTGGCCTCTTGTGGGGGGTCTGGGACCTGGTTGGTGATGGCTTGTAAAGGGTCAAAGATCTGTCATGGTGCTGGTAGGGCCAGTAGCCAAAGTGAGAATGTGACCACTTGGTGACCACCTTGAGGGGCCACATCCCTCCAAGATGGAGCTGTAGGTTGGAAGTCAAGGGGAAGCCTGCCCATCCCCTTTCAAATGCAGCCACCACCCAGATACTGGGGCTCTCGAGGCCTGCAGTTTGTGTCGCCATGCTGGGTAGCCAGGCCCTAAGGGCCCAGCGTTATATTGGGGGCTTCCCAGCTGCCTCTTCTTCTGCTGCTGCTGCTGCTGCTGCTACTGCTGACCCTGTGCTGAGTGTGTCCTCCTGAATCATGTGACTGTGGCCTGTTTCTTGTGGCCTTTGTGTCCAACTCACACAGTCCTTGCCCCCATGTCCTGTCTCCTCAGGCAGGTTCAGGCAAAACAGAGGAGGCCTGGTATGTGTCCCTCCAGTGGGACATAGGGACATACTGCCACTCCCATTCTTGTTCCATTAGCTCCAATGGCCTTTCCTAATCATACACACATGGCCCCATCAGGGGTGAGAGCATGAGAGAGTGAGAGACTGATGCGAATGTGGCCACCTGTCAGTGTGAACAACTACAGAATTACCTCAATTTTTATTGCTTTTTTGCTTAGACAAAACTATGTAGAAAATGCCTTAAAGTTGAAAGGTAACAGAATTGGCTGCTAACTCCAGCTTCAGAGGGGGACGTGATCCAGGTAGGAGGCAGGTCCAGCAGGAGGTGGTCTAAGTTATCCACCATTGGCCAAGAATAAGGTTTCTCAATCAGGTGGCCTGGCTCCCTGTGCCCCTCAGCCACGCACTCTCAGGCCACCTGTGTAAGAAGGAGACCCACTGGACAGTGGCGGCGACTGTTGCTGGAGCCCTTGTGGGCGCTCCCACAGCTCTGCCTTACTCCAGAGGGCAACATTCTTGGCCTTTCAAGTGACCCCTGTAGCATTTCCACCTTCACTCCCACCGCACACCCCAGCGCTGTCCACCTATGAATACAATAGCATCCCCACCAACACCAGCCTCCTGGCACTGATTACTGTTATGTAAATACGTGGTGTGTACTAATCCTCACGACTGTTAACTTCCAACTTTGCCTAGGCCATGTGAGTGACACGAGTGACTCTGGGAAGGTGCCGTACACTCCTGGACATTGTTCTCTCTGTTACATGCACTTTGGTTTATCAGGGATATTTACCTAGTGTTTTGTATGTATTTATGGCTTATTATATAGGTTCCATTGTCGTCGCTTTCCAGTGGTATTTTTTTTTTAATGAGACCACATTGAGTGTGTGCCAAAGTGACTGTGAAAATGACCTTTTATTCTTACTAACGCTGGAAGGACTTCCTGTCATGCAGCCCACAAATAAACTCAATAAAAGTTCAGTGAAAGTGGGTGCTTGGGTTCGGCACACTGTTGGCTGGCTCCTTCTCATCCTCTCCATGGCTAACAGCACATGGAGCTGGTGCCCTTCTGTCCCATTAGTTCCTTGGTTTCTGATTCAATGGACTTCACTGACCTTTCCCTTGCCAAATGAGATGTTTAAAGTCCCTCTACTGTGGAGACACATCCCTCCTCTGTGAAGATACACCACTGTGACTTTGAGTTCTGAGTCATTCGTGTTAAACAAGCACCTCTAGGAACATCTGTGCTCTCCTCCTGGTTGGGGTTCTTACAGTCCCCCACCTCAGAGGGGATCTGAGCCATGCAGTGGAAATATAAGGTCAGGATCCAAGACAGTCCTGGTCCACCATCAGGCCACCACTCTGGCCCCAGGGGCAGCTCTCAGTCTCAGCTCTCTGAGAAAAGGAGAGGTGCCCATCAGGCCCAGCAGAGTCTGAGTCAGGAGAAGGGCAAGGCAGTGGTGGCTCTAGACATCTGACCTATAAAAGTCATGATTGTATGTGCTCAGCCACACCTGCCCTTAGAAGCCACAGGGCCTGTGCATTTATTTAGCTTGCTAACAAGGAGCAGACAGAAGGGTAGGGTCTCACAGGGACCTCGAATCTGGGGCCTGAGTGGTGCTCTGCCAGTGGGTAAGTCTCTCTCTTCTCCCTTTCCTATGAAGGGTCGCAGGCAGGAAGGAGGAAAACAATGAGAAAGTTTGACGTGTAAGTCATGGATATGGGTTTCAGGGCACAGTGCCAAGCCCCAGGTGTCGGTTTGCATGGCGGAGGTCATGGTAGTTGTGGCTAAGTCCTACCTGCCCAGTGCTCTGGCCATGGAAAGGAATTCCAGCTCAAGAGAGACAAGGAGACCAAGGCAACTCTGTCTAACAGAGCTGCGTTTACTCAGTATCCTTTCCAGACAAATCAGGAGAAACCCCCAGAGTGCTGTGTGCTTGGGGACAGCCAAGGTGATGGAGTTGTGGGCAGATGAGGGATGCCTGCCACTTCTTTAATTTGTCACACAATCTTTTGAAAGGTGAAATGGTGCAGAGAAAAGAAAATGAAGCTTTCTCCACCCCAGCTTTTTCTGAGTGTGGGGGACAAAGGTGATTCAAGGCTGCCTGTAAATGTGGCCTGAGTACACACAGCAGCACATCGAATCCTCATCCTCATTATCCGTCATGACCACCTCAGGGGCATCTCTCATGCTTGCTTATTTCTTTCCAACTCAGGCCACACAGCAACTCCCTCTCCTGTCACCTGAGCCTTTACCTTCACTTATAACCGGGTTGGTTAGTCTCTCCCTGGAATTCGAGGAATTAAAATTAGACTTATAAATTGATTTAAGAAGACCTAAAAACTTCTTTGTACCTTATTTACCACAATAGTTTGACATAAATAGTAGTGTAAAATTTTCTTCTAGAATCAAATTTAAGTCAAAAAAGGAGTTAATTTAAAGGAAGAAACTACTAAGCAAACAATCACACAGGTTATTAATTCAGATACAGCCAAGACTGTGGGAATTCAGACTTCAACTGTGACAATGGGTTTACTCTCACCAGTTTGTTCACTGGTCTTGCTGTGTGTTGCTGCTGCTGGAAATGGCTGAGGATGGAGTGTTGGGAAACTGAAGTTATAATCCTGGGTCAGTCAGTGTCTCAGTATGTCACTCAGCCTTCGGTGGTATAATTTTCTCTTCGTCTCAGTGCTCAGAGCTGCTACTTAAAAACCTACAACCATTAATATCTTTTAAGGGTAATGGCTAATGATTCTTTTAAAATTAATCTAGGCTGATATTAGTATAGCCAAGCTCTTAGCCAGAAGCTTTCTCAATTACCTATACATTCATTGACTTAATTTTAATTTTAAAAAAAACTTAAAGCAATGCAGCCAAGTATTCAAAGGAAATCAGACCCAGAAGTCCAATATGTAAGCCAGGTAGAAGGGAGACGCCCTGCAGGGAGCCTGACCCCCACTGTCATCAGCCTATTTATGTCAGGGAAATGGATGGCTCATCCCAATGTGTCCATTCACTCAGCAACAGATGCCAAGTGCTTTCTGCGTCAAGCTCTGACCCGGGCACTAAGGACACTGCCAAGCACTTGAGCAGAAGTCAGTAAACTTTTACTCTAAATGGTCAGATAACGTTGGAGGACATGTGGTCTCCCTCACAACTAATCAACTCTGCCTTTGAGTGAGAAAGCAGCTGTAGATAATAAATGAATGTGGCCTGGTCCAGTAAAACCTTATTTACCAAACCAATTGGAGGGACTGTGCTGGGCCGAGGATGAAGTTAGCCAACCTCTAGCTTAGACTGATGGGATGTCTGCTTCTTAGGATTCCAGCCTAGTGGGAGACAAGTGAGGGAAGATGCTTAATACCAATCTTGCTAGGAGTGAAAAAAAAGTCTCTGGTGACAGGGGAGGGCATGCTGTGTGACAGAAGTGGCCCCACTCCCAGCAGTGCTGCCAGGCCAGGCTCCTTCCTTGTCTGTGCCTCTGCCCCTTCCCAGACCCCAGCTGACCATTGGGTCTCCCTGAGGTCTGCGACCAGTGTTTTTCACACAACTCACCTGCCAAAAAGGAGCAGTGGCCAAGGAGGGGGAAGGAAGGGAGAAGGACTCTGAGCCCTCCCATCCTGTGGGTTTCAACAAGACTACTCTGATTTCATCTGTCTCATATTTTGGACATCAGTGTACAATTTCATCTATCAGTTTTAAAACCCTGAAAGCAACATCTCTGGATCTTATAACTTGATTTCTGGAATCAACCCTCGGCCCTCAACCACCTGTCTGTCTTTCTCCCTCCATGTTCAATCTCAAGGTTAGGAAGACCAGGGCTATTCTTGACCAGCCTATCTGTGTTTATCTCTTCGCACTATGAGTCCTGAAGCCACTCATGCTTCCTCCCTAGTTTGACCATTTAGATGCTCAGGACCCAAACTGGTTCCACCTCTGGTTGGTAGGTGCCTCTGTGTGTTCTTGCCTGTAACATTGCTATTGTAAAATGCATAAGTTTCCTGTTCTGGACTTCCTCCATTATTCACATTTATATTGCTTACATTTGTACCTTTACTCATTCTTTCATTCATTCTTCTAGGCTCTGGGGATGAAGGGTCCATTCAACTATAGCTTGGGCCTCTGCCATTTGTTGTTTATAGGATAATGAACAAGTCACACATTAGTCACTTTGCCTGACAATTAAATGTGAGCTTACCAACTGGGATGAAGTGCTGGGAAGGGGAGATTTGTAGCACCAGGAGACCGCACACCAGAAGGATTTAACCTCCTAAGGGAGGTAGGCGATGCTTGTCTGAGGAAGATGTGTTTCATCTAAGACTAGAGGAGAAGAGGGAAGCTGGAGGTGAGAGGCTCAATATGTGCAAAGGCTTTGTGGCCAGAAGGAGCCCCAAATAGAGCAGGAGGTCCAAGGCCTGAGGGAAACCAGAGAGGTGATGGGGATAGCTCTTCACTTGGAAAACAAGGGGCAAAGCAGGGGCTTCACTAGGACAATGACATGATCACATTTCCAGTTGAAAAACATTCTGATTGTAGATAAGCAGGCTGAAAGGTGGCTCTTACCACAGTGTGGCCACACTGTGTGGAGGTGAGAGGGAGGGGAGCATGCACATATCCAAGAGGCTGTAGGAGGAAATGTTGATGGACTTGGAGATGGCTGGATGGGGTGTGTGCTTGAAAGACATTCTCTGAGACAGATGGTACCAGCAGAGGCTGTGGGCTAGGCTGTACTCTCAGGCAGCTTAGGGACTGTTGGGGTTAGGGGAGGTCTAATAGGAAGTTGTATCCATGAACCTAAACCTTGGAGAGCTTGGGGTTGGTATCCAACTAAGTGGTCACCAGCCTATAGGAAAAATTACAGGCTTGAGCAGTGGCCATGCAGTAGGTGAATGTCAGAACCAGGAGTCCTGAATGGCGGGGCCTGCCTGTCTGCTGTAGCAGAAAGTTTTGATGGGCTGGCTTAGCTGCAGATATAGGTGTAGATAATCTGTATGTTGGTGCACAGAGTGAATCTGTAGATGTGGTTCCCATCCCATGGCTTCCCTTCCTCCCCTCTTTCCTCCTTCTCAGTAGGAGATGAGGTCAACTAAGGAGAATGAGGGAAGGGAGGTCATAGCAGAGGTTTGTGTGGGAAAGGTTGGAGGCCTCACTGAGGAAAGCAGGGTGTCTGAGTAGAGAAACTAGTAGGCAGAGTGGGGCCCATTGAGGTTAGTAATCAAGAATTTATAAGATCAAATGCCCCCTATGATATTACTCATTCCTTCATATTGAATGAATTTTTGTAAATCATCTCAATATTTGTGTTGTATGTGAAATGCGGTGGTGGGGGGAAGGGAAGAGGAATGGGAATTTAGAAAGAACACAGAGAGTGAAAGGGGAGTGAAAACAAGAGGAGTTGGATGGGTTGACTCAATCTAGCCGCATTATAGAGTTGGATCTAGGCTACGGAAAGGCAGCCGCATGGGGAAAGAGAGACAATGTGGCCTCCAAGGAAAGAGTCAGGCTCCCCATGCAAGCTGGACTGTAGATGACCAATGTCCTGGCAGGAAGGACAGAGAAGGATGGGCTGGGCAGGATTTGTGTATGTGAAGGCATCAAGTTATGGAGCCATTTGCTTGAGAAATGGCTAGAAGCACAGTGCAGCAGGGCATTGGGGTGGATGGAGCAGGACACAAAGCTCTCAGGTAAGTTGAAGCAAATGGCAGAAAATGCACATTTTAAATTTCCTTTTAGGCATTTTTCAAAAACAGTGATCATCTGGGGAGTTTGGAGAGGACTGGAACAAATATGAGTGTGGTGAGGCCACAGCCAAGGCTCTAGGTTTGCTCTATCAGGTTTTAGGAATTGGTTCTTTTGGGTTTAATTTTGTTCTAGTTACTGATTATAGATTATTGTACAGTCAACTATTATCACAGGGATGTCACATGTAAAGATCTGGTGAAGTTCCACTCTTTAAAATGAGCTGGAATCACTCCACCCGCCCCCTCAAGAATAGACAGGTCTCATTCCTGTCTCAAACTCTAAGTGATAGTGAAAAATTTAGACTCAGCTGGAGCCCGCTTTGAGGAGGGGACCATTGCTCACAGCGTATGTGGCTACACTCCAGGGCAGGTCAGGCACTCCTCTGACATGGAAACCACATAGACTTTCCGTGTGAGCTCGCTTGCCTATGCACTGTCTCCGGGCTCTTTCAAGTGTCTCCTGCAGCAAGCTGCTCCCTGTAGGAACACCACATTTCCCTTATCTTGTCCTTCGGTTATTTGTCCCACTTTTTTCTTTCAGAGGGCCGCTGCCAAGGCGACAAGTCAATGTTCTGTAGGATGGAAGTCCTGTCTCGTTATTGCTCCATCCCAGGCTACAACAAGCTGTGCTGCAAGTCCTGTAACCTGCATGACAACCTCACTGATGTGGATGACAGGGCAAGGCCACCGCCTGGGAAGCATAATGACATTGAGGAGCTCATACCCACCCTCCCAGTCCCCACTCTAGTCATGGAGATGCAGCCTGTGCCAGGCACACCCCTGGAGGTGCCTCTCAATGCCTCCAGCACCAATACCACTAAGGATCACCCGGAAACCAATGCTGTCGACGTGCCCTACAAAATCAATGGCCTGAACAATGAAGTCCAGCCACCCAACCTAATCCCTCGACGGCCAAGCCCATATGAGAAGACCAGAAACCAAAGGATCCAAGAGCTCATTGATGAGATGAGGAAGAAAGAGATCCTTGGATAGTTCTAATAAAATGGGAAGGTAGCATCAATAGCATTTTTTTTCTTGCTTATAGAGATATTCCATGGGATGGCAAATCCTGTATCATGGTGATTATTAAGTCACAATTCCTGAGTCCCAAAAGTTTTGAAGTAACAGAGGGAGAATCACATAAAAATAGATATGTGTGTATTATATATATGGTTGTGAGCATGTGGCAACAAGGAGAGCACATAGGTGTCCCAGCCCCAGAATGTTCTAAATCCTGAACTGAGTCTGGGGTAGAGATGAATGTGGAGGCTCTATAGCCTTTGTCAGTGAGGGAGGGCAGGAGGACTAACTTTGAGAAAGAAGACATTTGGCTCAAGTTTCTGAGCAGTAACTAGTGGTGACAACCCTTCTAGAAACACAAGACATGTCCTTCTAATCCCCAGGCCTAGACACAAGCTCCATGGGAACTCTTAGAAAACAATGATTTATTCACTAACTTCCCAGTCACTAAGATGAGCACATTGAGGTAGAGGTCATGGACTCCAGTGCCTTCAATGCCAGGCAGGTGTGAGGATGAGTGTGGTGGCAGCTGGGGACCAGGACCAATTGGAGAGCTGCTGAGTGTCGGTTGGCTCCAGCATTACTGCCTCTGTGAGAACTGGCCCGCTGCCAGATAGCATGCTTTTTCACTAGAAGTCTAGATTTTGTGTGAAAATTCTGTCTTTAAAGATCAGCTCAAAATACTCTGAGGAGAATGGCAGTCTGTCAGGGTGTAGGGCCACCAGGCTGCTGCCTCTGGTCTCAGGCATGGCCTGACACAGCCTGGCCAATTAAAGACATAGGAGAAGCCACCTAACCCATTTGGTGCTCACCAGCTGTGCTATCTTGGCCATGTCTGAGCTGTAATGCTGCCCATTTCTTCCTGGGAAAGTCCTGGGGAATCCTATAACTTTAGCTTGAGGATTGATCTAAACAGGGGTCACGTTTTCTGCAAGATGAGAAGCCAGTGGGGTGCACTCCCAGGTCTTTCTCCTCTCCATGAACCCTGGCCTTGCTTGTCCCATCTGGCCAGCCTGGCCTCAGCCCTGCAGCTCCCCAGAGGGGCTCTCTCCTTCCATAAGTGCATGGTAAGGCTGACAGGCATGCGCTGTGCTAGGAAGTCCAGCGAATGGTCAAGGCTGACTCTCCCAGAGTGGTGGGTGTGCTGCCACCAGGATGGTCATGTCTGAGGGACCTACAATGGACTTTTTAGGCTTGGGTATGCTTCTGAACACCAGTCTTGCTTGTGGGGGATAGGCCTGCTCTATTGGAGCCTTCCAGCACCCCAGCCCTGCCCCCACTTTCATCCTTTAGAAATTTCAATAGGGAACTGCCAGATCTGTCCTCTGATGGGAGGCATTGGGTGGGAGGTGGGGAGAGCCCGCTGTATCTTTTGCTCTTTCCAAACAGTAACAGTTTCTATTTTGGAAGAATGGTGTTTTGTGAGAGTGAATGAGAGAAATAAGAAAGAAGTGGGTGGGAATGGGTGGGAGAACAATGGCTAATTTTTACCTCTCCCTGCATTGATATTAACATGCAGCTTAAATTTCCCCAAATTATAAGACCTCGGGGGCACATTAGCTCCTTAGTTGGGCCTCCCTAAACACATAATTCTTAGGCTTTTCATACCCACAAGAGTTCTAGAGCTTTTTTATTCCTGCCAGTCAGATTTTAGAGAACTCTTTTTTGTTTAAGTCCCCATTATATGGACAAAAATACTGAGGCTCAGGAAAGCACCATGACAGCAACTTTATATTGAGTTTTGAGGTGCTAAGTCTGTGTGTGTGAATCTGTGCATGCGTGTGTGTCTGTGTGTGTAGCCTAAGGGACAAAGAAAGGGTGTAGGACATAGTGAGAACCATATCTGGGATGATGCTTAACTGTCCAACTGGGTGATGACCAGCCTTCCCGTTCCCTGGCATAGCCTGCCCTCTCTTTCTGCCACCATGCCCCACACATGCTCAAACACTGTGCACTGTCTAACGGAGTTTGCTGACTCCTAAGAACTAAACTGGAGAAAACGTTTTGAACATCTCTCATAGTATCACTTCTTCTTTAGTAAGGTGTGGTATACAGTACTTTCACAATCTTGTCATTATAATTAGGTAATGGGTCCCTCTGCTTTCTCTCATGGCAGCTGGTATTAGTCACGGAATGAAAGACTGGGCAGTTCTTGCTTGGGTCTGTCTTGGAATGTAAAGAAAGTTTAGGGTGACCCTGGCCAGAGAGTATTACTCAGTTTACCCAGCCTGGAGCCCTCAAAATCAGAATGATCCACTCCCAGATCCTGGCAAAGTGGGGCTACAGTCTTGAGGCTGGAAGTCTTTTGAGAGCGCCTGTAAGTGGACATTGCCAGGGGTACCTGTCTTTGGCTAGCAGGAGAGAGATGTGCTCTGGAAGCTGTAGGCCAGCAAGGCCATGTCCTCACATGCCATACTCAGTACCTTGGACCAAATATCCAGAGTTCTCCAGAAGTAAGGAGTCCTCAGAGGTCTCTCCCCAAAGAATGCAGTTCATGCAGCTCTGAGAAACTGAAAATCACTGAGCTTGGGACAGTTGGAGAGCAGACTTAACAAATGCTGAGCTCCCAGATCCCATGTCCGGCCGGCCAGCCGGCCAGCCCTGTGTTCAAAGCTCCTGCCTCGTGGCGAAGGCCACACAGCTATTCTAGCTGAGTTTCATAACACCATGTGCGATTCAGATGTTCTCTGTCCACAGTTTTAAAAAACCATCTGAGGCACTCGAGGATCACTTTATGTTCACAGGGAGACTTGTGCTAGCATTTTGGGACCTGGCTCTCTGATATACTGCTTTTGGAGAACCCATGGAATTTCACATATAAGCATTTCATTTGTATTTTAAGTTGTTTTTGTTTTTTGTTTTCTTTTTTTTTGCTTGTTTCTTTGTTTGGAGTGTATAAATGGTGCTCAATAGTAAAGTCTATCAGGTGACTCTGTACTCCTGTGTGACAGGCAGCCAGCACAAAAAAATCATCATGGTGCTGAACTCCAATCACATTTTATCTTATTGATCATAGCAAACAATACATCTGTTTTCTGTATAGTAAAATTTGGTTCCTTGATTTTATAACTTATTAAAATCAAAATGTCTGTGTTTTTGCACATCTTGCTTGTGTTGTTTCTTACCTTGATGGCACTTGTCCCCATTCCCAGCTTGGACTTGAGCAGATGGAAGGATATGCTGCCCTCAAAAAGCCAAGAGGTGGGGAGGGGACCAGTGAAGGGTGAGAAGCAGCCAGAGGGACCCACCCTTCTCCCAGCTGCACATGGAATCAGCTCTCCAGATGACTAGACTACAGCTCCCAAGGAAACCTTTAGTTCAGAGAGGAGATGAAAACTTTCCAGATACCTCCTCCTCCCCAATTATATCGCCTTCTCTGCTATGTTAGAGTTTCCTGGAAAAATACTAGATGTTGTGTTAAGCTTGAATTTCAGAGAATAACAAATAATGTTTAGTATATGTTCCATTTTTATACTAAAATTTTTTGTTTATTCTCTGAAATTCAAATTTAACTGAGAATCCTGTATTTTAATTTAGTAACCCTACCTATAAAAGACAAGTTCATTCACTCTGGCCCTCTTTGATACAAGTGTTGGAGAGAAGGAAGACTGAAGGGTGCAAAATTCCCCAGCCAAGGAGGAGGCCAATGACATGTACCAAGAAATCATACTGGTTTGGACGGGGGCTGCAGGTGGCTTTGGGATGCACAAGATTTCTCATCTTGTTCACTGTAATTTGTACTCTGTTTTCATAGTACGGTTATCCTTTATAACAAGGAACAGGAAGTGTGTGAGTGTGCATATTCATAGTAAGGGAGGAAGGTCAGTTGTGTAAGCAGAAGTGGCTGAGATGAAATGTTTGCAAAGGTTATTCATAACCAGATAGCTCAGAGAGGTGTTTTTAGAAAACAGATCTGGGTTACACAGGAAGTGGTAAGGAAAACCCAATCTGTGCTTTCTGAAAATGTGGACAGATGGTTAAGAGGAGCTAAATTATGTGATTGCAGAGGTTCTGGCCACCACCCCCTCCTGTGTGCACTGTGAAAGTCCCTGACTCACAGGCAGAGAGTAGCTAAGCCATCGTCACACCCTGCCTTAGAGGCCATGTGGCCAGTAACTTACCCACTATACCTCATGGTTCCACAGAGTTGTTTCTTCAGTCTTGTGATATTACTCATAATCGATACTCCCATGATATTATATCCCAACATTTGTATGCACACCCTAAATTATACATGTCCTAGACTGTCTTTGCTTACCTCCTCAACTCTCCTATGTATAAGCTTTCACATCCATTCATGACCAGGTGAAGACTAGACAGGCAGAGTCCAGGAAGTGCTGGCCTGTCAGAGTGAGACTTCCACACTGTGCCATGTGAGGGCTGCCCTAAGACAGTCCAACCTCAAGTACACATAAAAATATACCAAGACAGAGTGTGACTGCCCCACAGTGCATGAAAGTTACCAATGCTTTAGTTCAACTAATTCTTCTAGTATCTTTAAATGAACACTTAGATAACTGATTTTCAGCCTTTCTTTTTAATTCTATGCATTTATGACTATAAAATTCCCTTTTAGCACTGCTTAAACTATACCCCCAAAATTTTTATATTTCATACAGTTATTATCATTCCATTCCAAATATTTTATTATTTTTGTTGTGATTTCCTTTTTGCCCTAGGGTTATTTTAAAGCATGTTGCTTAATTTCCAAAATGCCTAGTTATGGAATATTACAAATTTCTAACTTATTTTCCTGTGGTCAGAAAACATTTTCTGAAAGGTTTCTACCCTTTGAAATTTGTTGAAGCTGGCTTTATGTCCCAGGATATGGTCAATTTTTATAATTATTGTACTTTGTTCAAAAAGAATATGTAATTGATAATTGTTGGATATAGTATCTTACATCTGTCCATTAGGTCAAATTTGTTTTTTTTTATTCACATCTTTTATATCTTGATTTTGTTGTCTTCTTGATCTATGAATTTGATAGAAAGTAGTTTTGTGCTTTTTTAAATCCTCACCTCAGGATATTTTTTCCATTGATTTCTAGAGAGAGTAGAAGGGAGGGAGAAAGGGAAGAAAGAGAGAAACACAGAAAGAGAGAACGAGAGAAACATCGTCATGAGAGAGACACATCAATTAGTTAACTCCCACACACACCCTTACCAGGACTGGGAACCTGCAACTGAGGAATGTGCCCTTGACCAGAAATCAAACACACAACCCTTCTGTCCATGGGCCAACACTATAACCACTAAGCCAAATCAACCAGATTGGTAGAAAGTAGTTTTAATACCTCCCACCGATTGTAGATGTTTCTATTTATCCTTGCAGTTTTATCATATTTTGCCTATCACTTTACTATTTTGAGGCCACATTAATGGGAGTATACAAATTTCTAATTATTTTGTTCTTGGTTAATATTATCCCTTTATCTAAATGAATTGATCAATGTTATTTCCATAAATAATGTCAGTCTTAAAACATCTCCCCATTAATATAGCTATATCAGCTTCCTTTTGTTTAGTAGCTGCATAATATAATTCTACTAGGGGCCCGGTGCACAAAAATTTGCGCACTCGGGGGGGGGGGGCGGTCCTTCATCCCAGCCTGTGCCCTCTTGTAGTCTGGGACACCTCTGGGGGGGATGTCCACCTGCTGGCATGCCTGGTCAGCCTGAGTGAGGGGTTGAGGGCCATTTTCAGGCTGCCCACAGCCCCTTCAGGGTTCGTGCACTGGAGGGTGGGAGGGCTGGTGAGTGCAGGCATGGACGTTTCCCACCAGAGGGCCCATGATCACACACATCTGGTGCGCCCCCACTGCTGAGGGGACACACCTGGCGCAGAGCTGGGTGGCGAGCCAGGGGCGGACGCTGGTGTAGGATCCCTCGGTGGGGCCCTGCTGCTGAGTGAACACACCCAGGGTGGAGCCGGGCAGCGGACTGGCTTCGGATGCTGTGCACTGTGCAGCAAACACTCCTGCACACCCTGTGGAGGCCCCCGGGGGGCGGACGAAGGCAGCGGCAGCGGACCCTGGACGGGTGCTCCTGGATGCCCCAAGGAGGCCCCTGGGGGGCGGAGCCAGGCAGCGGACCCAGGATGGGTGCTCCTGCACGTCCCACAGAGGCCCCTGAGGCAGAGCCAGGCAGTGGACCCAGGACGGGCGCTCCTGGACGCCCCGAGGAGGACCCCAGGGGCGGAGCCAGGCAGCGGACCCAGGACAGGTGTTCCTGGATGCCCCGAGGAGGCCTTGGGCCAGAACCCCCCCCCCACTGAGCTGACACACCAGGCACAGCTGTGCGGGCTGTGGAGGCTCCCAGGGCAGAGCCGCCCTGCCAGCCTCCATCTTGGCTGGGTTAATTTGCATACAGCTACTCTGATTGGCTGGTGGGCATGGCTTAGGCATCCTGAAGAAATGGTCAATTTCAATATTACACTTTTATTAGTTTAGATAATTGAAACACTGTTGCTTTAAGCTGAGGCCTATGCAGGTAAGGAAGCCTCCTGTTTGTTTCAGCTCCACGGCTTCTATAATTGAAACATTGCTATCATGAGCAGAGGCTCAGCCAGCCTAGGCAGGCAGTTGCAACGGAAGCCTCTGGTTTGCTCTAGCTCTGTAGCTGCTGGCCTCCATCTTGGCTGGGTTAATTTGCATACAGCCACTCTGATTGGATGGGAGGCATGGCTTGGCTGGTGGGCATTGCTTAGGTGTCTCAGGTGATGGTCAATTTGCATATTACTCATTTATTATATTAGATTCTTTTACTTTCAAATTTTTCTATATACTATGTGCTCTATTTTTACTTTGTAAACACATTTTAATATGGCCTAACATTTATAAAATTTTGATTATTTAGTCCTTCACATTTACTGCCATCACTGATACAAGTGTTCTTGTGTGCTATTTGTCTTGACTATTCTGTGTGTTTTTTCCTTACCTTTTTTTTGGATTGAGTGTGTTTTCCCTGTTCCATTTTAGCCCTTGGTTAGTTTTCAAGATATATACTGCTTTTTCTTTTTTTAATGATCATTCAAGAAATTTCAACAAGCATTTTTTTTTATCCTCACCTGAGGACATGCTACTCTCTAGAGAGAGAGAGAGCCATCCATGTGAAAGAGAAACATTGATCAGTTGCCTTCTGTATGTGCCCCAACAGGGGATCAAACCCACAACCCAGGCATGTGCCCTGACCAGGAATCAAATCAGCCACCCTTTAGTGTACAGGACAATGCTCAACCAACTAAGCCACTCCAGCTGGATAACATGCATTTTTTTTTACTACATGTATTTTTAACTTATCAAATCTACAGGATATCCCCCAAAAAAATGTATACACACTTTAAATGAAGTCAGTATTTATTAACATACAGTTCATTTTCAAAATTAAGTGAGATATCAGCTGTTAAGTGTGTATATATTTTGGGGGGACATCCTATATTATGACTCCACAAAAGATAAAATTGTAATGTTTTTATTTCACTGTAGACTGATAAAATATAAAGGAATTAATAGAAAATTAAATCAAAAAGCAAAGATACAAAATACACACTCAATTTTAAAAATAGTTTTAAGGTAGCCCTGACCGGTTTGGCTCAGTGGATAGAGTGTCAGCCTGTAGACTGAAGAGTCCTGGGTTCAACTCCAGTGAAGGGCATGTACCTTGGTTGCAGACACATCCCCAGTGGGGGATGTGCAGGAGGCAGCTGGTCGATGTTTCTTTCTCATCGATGTTTCTAACTCTCTATCCCTCTTCCTTCCTCTCTGTAAAAAATCAATAAAATATATATTTTTTAAATAGTTTTAAGGTATAATTGACATACAATAAACTGCACATATGTAAGTGTAAAATTTGACTTGTTTGAAGTATGTACATATTTATATACACACTAGAGGCCCCATGCACGAATCCGTGTGCTTCCTCGGCCTGGCCTGTGGGGATCAGGCAGGCTGAAACTGGCTCTCTGACATTCCCTGAGAGGTCCCAGATTGTGAGAGGGCAGTTCTTGGGTGATGCACCCCGGAATCAGGCTCCCTTCTCTCTGGTTCCGAGAACCACTGATGCCAAGTGACCACAGCTCTGCAGCTCCTGCGTTGAGCATCTGTCCCCTGGTAGTCAGTGCGCATCATAGTTATTGGCCAGTCGACCAATCAGCTGGTCACTTAGGCTTTTATATATATATATATAGATATGTATATACACCGTACATTTTATAATAACCAACTCAACAGGATATGTAACCCTTGTAAACATTTACACATCCAGTGTAGGAACACGTAAATATATAGAGCAAATATTGATGAAGAATTAAGAGAGTGATTGACAATAATGCAATCATAGTAGGGGACTTTAACAACTCATTGACTACAAAAGACAGAATACCCAGACATAAATTCAACAAGGAAACAGTGGCCTTAAATGATACATTAGATCAAATGGATTTAATTGATATTTTTAGAATCTTTCATCACAAGGCAGCAGAATGTACATACTTTTCAAGTGCACATGATTTAGTTGCCAGGATAGATCACATGTTAGGCCACAAGACAAGTCTCAATTGGTTTAAGAAGACTGAAATCACGTCAAGCATCTTCTCTGATCCCAATGGTAAAAACTAGAAATCAACTACAGGAATAAAACTGAAAAACACACAAACACATGGAGGCTAAATAACCACAGAGGCTACTAAACCCTTAGTGGGTTAACAATGAGATCAAGGGAAAAAATCAAACAATACCTTGAGACAAATGATAATGAAAACACAATGACTCCAAATTTATAGGATGCAGCAAAGACAGGTCTAAGAGGGAAATTCATAGCAGCATAAGGCCTACTTCAAGACATAAGAAAATTCTCAACCTACCTTTACACTTAAAGTATTTAGAAAAAGGAGGACAAACAAAGTCCAAAGTGAGTAGAAATAAGGTAATGATAAAGATCAGAGATGAAATAAATAAAACAGTCTTAAGAAACAATACCAAAGATCAATGAAAGCAAGAGCTGGGACTTTGGAAAAATAAACAAAACTGGTAAAATTTTAACCAAATTTATCAAGAAAAAAAGCGAGAAGACCCAAGTAAATAAAATCAGAAATGAAAGTGGAGAAGTGACAACTGACACCATATATATATACAAAGGATTATAAGAAAATACTATAGAGACCAAAATATGGTGGCCAAATAGGCAGACCTGTCATTCTCCTCATCCTAGAACCACACTGGAAATACAACTAAGTTGGAAAACATTCATCTGGAATTACCAACTGAGGTGCAGCTGAGGGGGAGAATTATATCAAGAAGGACAGAAAACACCTGGAGACCACTAAGAAGGGTGAGGTCATGAGAGGGGATGACCCAGCAACAAGGGGCGGCAGGCCAAGGGGATGAGAAGGAGGAGGGAACTCCTCACTACAGGAGAGTCTGTTCCCTCAGAAGATAGAGGCCAGGAACCCAGGCTGGGCTCCACAGCCCAGAGCACCAGAGCCAAGACTTGCAGCATCCATATCATCGAGCCATGAAAAGCAGCAGGGCTGTTGGCTGCAACAAAGCCTATAGACGAGACAGTTGGAGAAAAAGTGGCAGTTTTGGGTTCTTATGTGTGTGTGTTTTCTTTTTCTTTTTTCCACCTCTAAACCCAGAGACCAGGAGTTTTCATTTGCAACTACTCACCTGAAGCTATGATGCAGGGAGGAAGAAGTGGACTCAAAAGGCCTGGGAAGCATTGCAGGAGACTCAGTGGAACATCAATCAGGAACATCTATGTATATAAAAGCCTAAGCAACCAAATGACCAATCGTCCAGTTGCTATGATGTGCACTGACCACCAGAAGGCAGACACTCAATGCAGGAGCTGCTCCCTGGTGATCAGTACCCTCCCACAACCAACCTTCCATGGCCAACCAACCTCCAGCAGTCCTTCCACCTGGCCAGCTGACCCTCCCAATCAGCCCCAATTGCTGGCCAAGCCAAGGGACTTCATCTGTGCATGAATTTGTGCACCAGGCCTCTAGTTATGTCATAGGCCCCCAAACCAAAACAGCCTTTTTTTTTTTTTTTTAGAGGAACTAGCCTCTCCCAGCAGCCAGAGGGCAGGTAACAGAAAGAAAAAAACGCCCTAGGTGATACAGCCTACACTACCCAAAGGTGCCCTGAATGCGACACCCTGCATTTTGAGCTTTTCTGAAGAAACAAAAGCAGAGGCCAAGCTTATGGGTTTGAACAGTCTGGGTGACTGGATTGGGGGAGGGGATAACTGTCCCAATATCCTGGGAACCAGACTGATATTTTCCCATCACGAGAGCACTGAAAAACTCCAGGTTTCCAGCCGATCCCCCTGGTCTCTGTCCAGCCAAGGGCAGAGTAATATTTTGGGCCACTTGCAGAGGAATAGCTCTGGGACACAGAAACACACCCACCATATTTCTTGAAAACTAAATAACACTTCCCCCTCTAAAGCTCTTTCAGAAACAGACTATTGAGTGAGTAAGATTGATAGCTGGCTATCAGGCAAAGCTGGGAAGAGGCAGAGCCTGGGGATCCATGGGAAGTGTGCTGACACAGCCCTGGGCTCCTTGCTGCTAACAAAGCAAGGGCAGATTGGCCTTGCCTGCTTTCAACCAAGGTCTGTAGAGACAAACATACATGGTGGAGTTGGTGCATTGCTTGGAGCTTCAAGCAGGTTGCTGAAAGCCAAAAGATAGTGCCTAACACCTAATTACTTAACACCTAATTACTTAATAGGGAGCCCAGAATTGACAGACAGAAGAGTGGAAACAAAAGCAAGCTCCCCTGGAATACTAAACTCAGCTGAAATGAACACCACTTCACTTTTGTTTTTTACTTTTCTTTTCATTTCTCTTTTTCTCCATTTTTTCTTCTCTTTTCTTTTTCTTACCTTTTTAAATTTATCTTCTTTATCTGCTTTATTAAATTATTATGGTCTCTGTTGTTTCATTCATATAACTAATTTTCCTCCTCCATTTTCCTCATTTTTTTACACTACCCAGTTTTTTTTCTTTTAATCGTGCTTTCTCATATTTTTTATTTTCCTTATTTTAAGTCTATCTGCATTCTCCTCTATTTTCCTTTTCAATTTGTTTCTTACCTTTTCAATTATTTTCTCCCTCCTTTATTTTAAACCATTTCCCTTCCCATATTCATCTAATTCTTTATTCTTATTTTCTTTAATTCAGCTCTGTATCTACATATTCTTCCCTCCTTTTCTTATCTTTTGTGTTTTTTGTTTGTTTTGTTTTGTTTCCTCCTCATATTTTTTTCTTGCATTTTTTTTCATCACTCTTGCTCTCTTTTTTTTTATTCTTTCTCCTCTGGTGGTTCCTTTTTGTTGGTGCTGTAGAGTCTTATGTACATTTTGGTTTGTTTCTTCTGTTCAGTGTTTTATTTTGTTGTATTTTGTTCTCTTTGGTCAGCACCTCCACAACAGCTCACAAGACATGGTCAGAGGTGAGCCATAAAATCAGACGGCCTGAGAGAGATTCCACCCATAAACAGAAAAACAATATTCAAGACCGAACTACAGCAATAGAACCCAAATAACTCAAGTAAGGGACTCTCTTAGAGCACCCAGCTCAGGAGATCTATGAGACTGCATCACTGAGTCCCACAAAACACCTACTATATAAGACCACCCCCCCAAAAAAAAATCTGGGAGGCATAGCAGTTTTATCTAATACAGATACATAACAAACAAAGGGACAGCAAAAATGGGGGAAACAAAGAAACAAACTCCAAATGAAAGAAAAGGAGGAACCACCAGAAAATGAACTAAATGAAATGGAGGTAAACAATTTGTCAGATAAAGAATACAGAGTAATGGTAATAAGGGTGCTCAAAAATTTCAGTGAGAACTACAAGCAACCTAATGAGAATTCTAAGAGTCTCAATGAGAGCTACACCAACATGAAAAGAGATCTTGAAACAAAAAAATGAGAATCAATTGGAAATGAGGAATGGCATAACTGAATAAAGAACACCCTGGAAGGATTCAACAGTAGACTAGAAGAAGCTGAGAAAAAAATCAGTGAATTTAAAGACAAGGTAGAAAAAACACCCAATCAGAGCAACACATAAAAAAATGTAAACCAGGGGGAGAGTCTAAGGCAGCTTAAAACATAACAACATTCACATTATAAGTGTACCAGAAGGAGCAGAATCTGAGAAAGGACTAGAGAACCAATTTAAAGAAATAATAGCAGAAAATTTTCCAAACCTGATGAAAGAAAAGTCACTCAAATAATAAAAGCCATATATGACAAACCCACAGCCAACATCATACTCAAGGAGCAAAAACTAAAACCATTTCCCCTAAGAACAGGAACAAGACATGCATGCCCACTCTCACCACTCCTGTTTGACATAGTACTGGAAGTATTAGCCATTGCGATTAGACAAGAAGAAGAAATAAAAGGAATCCAAATTGGAAAAGAAGAAGTAAAACTGTCCTTATTCACAGATGACATGATATTGTACATAAAAAACCCTAAAGACTCCATCAAAAACTACTAGACTTAATAAATGAATTCAGAAATGTAGCAGGATACAAAATTAACACCAAGAAATCTATGGCATTTCTATACACCAATAGTGAACTTACAGAAAGAGAGACTAAAAAAGCAATCCCATTTACCATCACACCACAAAAATTAAGATACCTAGGAATAAACTTAAGAGGTAAAAGAGTTCTACTTAGAAAACTATAGGATGTTGAAAAAAGAGATAGAGGAAGATATAAACAGAACATACCATGTTCATGGATGGTAGAATCAACATCATTAAAATGTCCATACTACCCAAAACAATCTATAAATTCAATGCACTTACCATTAAAATACCAATGGCATATTTCACAGACCTAGAATGAACTCTCCAAAAATTCATCTGGAATAAAAAAAGACCCTGAATAGCTGAAGCAATCCTGAGAAAAATGAACAAAGTTGGTGGGATCTCAATACCAGCTATCAAGCTGTATTACAAAGCCATTGTTCTCAAAACTGCCTGGTACTGGCACAAGAACAGATCAATGGAATAGAATAGAGAATCCACAAATCGACCCAAACAAATACGCTCAATTAATATTTGACAAAGGAGGCAAGAACATACAATGGAGTCAAGACAGTCTCTTCAATAAAAGACTAGGAAAATTGGACAAATACATGCAAAAAAATTAAACTAGATCACCAACTTACACCATACACAAAAATAAACTCAAAATGGATAAAGAACTTAAATATAAGATGGGAAACCATAAAAATGAGAAGGCTAAAAAGGGCTAGTTCAAAGGTATCCCTGATGTTTTGGGGGAATGACCTTCAGCTGAGGCATTGCCTCCTTCACCAAAACTGGATTTGCAAAACAAGCCAGGAGCACTGCCCTGGGGGAAGGGTGGATTGTTAGCTGATGCAGAAATCTTGGAACACCTGGGTGAAGGGAAGGTGGGAAATGCACTTCCTCCTGGTCCTCAAGGCGGGGCACATATTTGCATTACAATGAACTCCAAGGGCAGTTATAAGGCAAGGTTCCCGCATGTTACTCCACTCTGATTTGGAACAATCCCAGAGTCTGAGCGTGTTATTAAAACTGTGATTTCTCCACTTCTTCAAAGCATCACTTAGTTTTTTTGGTCTTTTTTGCAACAAAAATACTAAATAAATCCAAAGACAACAAAATCTCAGACATATGCCAAAGCAATAAGCAATTTCTTCACCAACAGCCTAAGTTCCCATTAACAGATGAATGGATTAGAAAGCTGTGGTACATTTACACAATGGAATACTATGCTGCTGTAAAAAGGAAGGAGTTCTTAGCATTTGCAGGCGTATGGATGGAGCTGGAGAACATAATGCTAAGTGAAATAAGTCAGTCAATGAAAGAAAAATACCACATGTCCTCACTCATCTATGGATAATAATAACCATTATAAACTGGTGAACAAAAATAGATTCAGAGGCAGAGCAACA
>PVJC01008823.1:0-47425 GCA_004026665.1 Murina feae | reverse complement strand
CCAAGCCTCCACGGTGTGCCTGGGGGCAGGCCCCCGGCAGGTAGACACACACAGGAGGACTGCTCCGAGCCTCAGATGCGGCTGGGGGCAGGTCCCCAGTGGTGACACACACACACACACACACACACACACACACACACACACACAAAAGGTGCCTGGCAGACTGGGGCCATCATAGGACATCCACTGAGGGGTCCCAAACTGTGAGAGGGCACAGGCTAGACTGAGGGACTCCCTCCACCCCGAGTGCACAAATTTTTGTGCACCGGGCCCCTAGTGTAAATATAAACAAAATTGCAGTATGAAAATAATTATATTAATTTTTTGCCTCTGCAGTGTTTTACTGTAACAGGTTGTTAAACCTTTTTTGCACAATTGTTTATTTTGTATGCACAAATATATTTGGTTTAATAAACATACTAATACACTTAAAATGTATGTCTTCTAAATGTATGTCACCATGGACATACATAGAAGCATCTTCATCCAATTCATTCATTCTTTTAGCAAGTATTTGTTGTGTGCTTACCCTGTGCTAAATTCTGGGAGCAAGAGAGTGAGTGTACTGACAATGTATCTTCATCTCAAAGAATTTCAATAGTTATAGAAATAAAAATATTTAGGTTATTCATAAAGCAACATGACTATTAAATATTTTTCATTAATATATGCACAAATATTCATTGATGTATAGGCAAGTTCATTTTATAAGTGCTTGAAAAATTATACCTGGTGTCCTAGCTTTCATAAGCAATCTCACATAAGTCCCTCTCCATAGGGCTTGAATTTTAGTTGCTGCTGCTACTGCCTCTTTATCATTTACTGGCACAAAATATTTCACATCAGGTAATTCTGCTGGAAAGAGAAAAACAAACTTTGTATTGAAAGTTATATTCAATCTCTTTCCCAATTTTCAATGTCTTTAACTACTAAAGCCCTTTGACACATACGGTGCCACAACCATAAATTCGTTATTTTATTTAACAATTGTGCATGATCTTTGTTTGGAAAATAACTGTTCTGGAGAAGTTAACACTAAATACTGACACCTTCGTGAACTACTATTGAGTCTTCTGTGAAAGTAGCAAGAGGTTTGTCTCAAAATTAAAAGATGTTGCTAAAAAGGTGGAAATGCAGTGGAGTATTGGGAGAGGTGGGAAAGGAGTATTACTTGGATCAGAAAAATTTTCCAAAATCCCTCAAATCACATTGCATATAGGGTGTGCCAAAAACGTATACACACACTTTGAATAATAATAAAGGCAGTGTTCATTAAAATACATTTAATTTTCAAAACTGGGCTATCAGCTGTTCAAGTGTGTATACATTTTTGGGGGGAGGCACCCTGTATATCAGGGAATTTCATACCTTTTAAGGTCAGGAACAAATGAAACAAGCAGATTTTGAAGTATGTATGTAGGGAACGCACAAGAACCTGGGAGCCCTGGGAGCACCCCAGAGGACACCTTGAACTCTACAATTCTACAAACACTTTGAGTACACTTCTCTCAAATTATTTCTCCTATGTGAGCCTGGAATTTTTTTTGTCTAATAATTATCTAAAATTAATCAGTACCTATAGAAGGCTCTTCCAAGGAGGAATCGAGTGCATCCAAGTCCAAAACCATAGCACGGAATGCAAATTTAAAATATGAAGGAGGTTTTGTCACTTGAGCTTTTTTCATTAAACGCCATAAGGAAATGTGAAAAAACTAAAAAAGAAATAGGTTAGTGTATTTTTTAAAACCAAGAAAATACTATTACCTGGTCATATAGGTCTAAAAAAACTTCAGATACTCTAAAAGTTTTAAATATATATTTCTTAGGTATATATGCAATCTACAAAAAGACTCTTCAAAGTCTTACTCACCCAGGAATAAACCAAAATAATCATATGACTTTCTAATCTAATACAATGTTATCACTATAACAATGTTTATAATGTACACTCAATCTAAATATAACATTAAACTAGTTGAAATAATTCAGCATAAGATAAAAAGTATTATGGTCCTTGAGCTTAAGCAAGTTAAATACAGTATTTCATAGATTCTAAGATGCCATCTATTGCAAGACACTATTATTTCATGTGCTACAGGAAAGAAAATAGACTACTTAGAGTTTTTATCACTTATTATCTATGAGTATTTACTTCTTATTGAAAAAGCTCTTTTAGATTTAGACACAGTTTTTCATCATTTATCACCTTACACATGAAACATAAAACAAGCTACATAAATTGGTTATGTATTCCAAAAACTTATTCATATTCAAACTCATACTTAAGCAAATTATTTTTTGATAATACTTAACATCATTCTTTGATTTTCATAACTGATAATTTAATATTCCCCTAGTTTTGTTAAAAACATGTTTTTTGCCCTAGCTGTTTTGGCTCAGTGAAAAGAGCATGGGCCTGTGGACTGAAGGGTCCAGGTTCGGTTCTGGTCAAGGGCGTGTACCTCAGTTGCAGGCCCTGGTAGGGGGCATGTGGGAGACAACCAACAGATGTGTCTCTCACATCTGTGTTTCTCTCTGTCTTTCCCTTTCCCTTCCACTCTCTCTAAAAATCAATGGAAAACTATCTTGGGATGAGGATTAAACAAACAAACAAATATACAAAAAACCCACCATGTTTTTCTTTCTACTACTTATAAAATTACATGTAAAGCCCTAACTGGTTTAGCTCAGTGGATAAAGCATTGGCCTGCGGACTCAAGGGTCCCAGGTTCGATTCCGGTCAAGGGCATATACCTTGGTAGAGGGCACATCCCCAGTATGAAATGTGCAGGAGGCAGCTGATCAATGTTTCTCTCTCCTTGATGTTTCTAACTCTCTATCCCTCTCTCTTCCTCTCTGTAAAAAATCAATAAAATATATTTTTTAAAAATTACATGTTAAAAAGAAAATACTTAACATCTGTATTTCTTATATAATGTGTCCTTTATGTTATCAAAGGCTTTGAAGATGCACCATTGCCTAAAGAATATTCTTCTAGTTTTGTCCCTGAGCTTTTCTGAAGCCACTGACCCTCATTCAGAAAGTGTTGGTGCTGGCTCTGTTTTTATCTTGCCAAAGACGACTGATGGAATGATTTTAGACAACAATAAAAACACATATTCCGTCTTCCAATGTTGTTTCATGGTTTTTATCCTAAAATGCTGAGGGATTGCACTTATCCAGTCAAGCTACTGAGAATAACAATAAAGCCACAACACATTTCTGCTGGCTTACTTTCAGCTATTTCCCTGTCCCCAGGAAGCGCTGTGCTGGGTGCATGATGCAGAGCTCCTGGGGACCATTTGAGGTGACTTTTTGTCAGTAACACCTTCTCTCTTGTTGTTGTTGTTGTTGTTGTTATTGTTATTGTTGATGTTGTTGTTGTTTGAGCCTTACAGGAATCATTTTGGTATGAGGAAAATCTCTCTCCCTTCGTATTTTTTTGAAAGTCTCTATTATGCCATTTAATTCTCTTCCCAGAAGGATTAGGCTTTTGTCAAATGATATACATAAACACACATATCTTTTGAAGCAATGACAATATGAAACCTTATGAACAAGTCCACAAGCACAGAGAATATAGAGGTCACCTGACAAAGCAACAATTATAAGGAACCACCAGTTATAGCACATACTCTGATTTCATTCTGATGTTAAAGGGTGAAAAAATGTGCATCATAGAATTGGTGAAATATGGCTCCTTCAAAGGCAAATGACTGTTATAGTTCCTGCTCAGTGCACATTTTCTGACAACCTTCCATTCCTTCCCATATGTATAGAAACTGGCACCTAATCTCATAACCTGTATTTGTACCTGCCCTGTCACCTGGCAGTAGTAGACAATTCTGAGTGCAAGCGGGTAACCCAAAAGCAAATCATTGTCACTTTGGCCAATAATATAAAATCAGGACCAAGACATTCTAGACTTGCCTCATATGGGAAAAGGATGTAAAATGGAGGAGCCATATTTTCCATGATATGAACTTAGGAGTAGAGAAAATAGGCCTATAAATAGAAACAGAAAGGAAAGTTCTAAGGATCTTCTGTTTCCTCTTTGCAGTTCCTCACTGAGTCATTCCAATCCGTAGGTGTCAAAAAATGTGCCTATATTCTTATAATATTCAACATACACACATCCAACTTCTTGATGCTTTCTATGACATGCTAAAAATTTCAACATTCAAGATAAAAATTGAAAAAAATCAATATACATGTTAATCATTTTACTCTGTTACACTTGAGTGCTCATAGTCCTTGTTCATCTTCACTCTATAGTACATCACTCTGGTCTATAAGTAAATGCTGATGATTCAGTGAACTCTGTCTGTGGGCAGAAAGTGGCCAGTACTCTGAATTCATGATTAAGACACATGCATGGTGGAGAGTGGAGAATAATCCCTGTAGAGATTCATGAATTTACCACATCAATGGAGATTTTAGGTGTCCAGAGGGCTGGATATGCTGAGACATCCTCTCTAAAGTAAAGCATAAGATATTGCAATGAAGAAAAAGGACAACGCTTGGTGTTCCTCTCTGGATTGTGGTAGTAGAATATTCTGCTTTGGGGAATATTATTCTAAAGAACTTACTGAACAATTCAAAGAACCATCAGCTTTGAGGGAGATCCAAAGCAAGAGAGTGGTCTGCTGGAGTTTAGGCAGGCCAGGAAAGACAGAAAGATCACCTGGTCCAATTTTTGTCATAAACTTGCTAATGAAGAATCTCCTAGCACATACACAAGTGTGATTTACTAAGTGGGAGTGTTCTTATCTATGGAATACTTATAACACAATGCACCTGATTTGTTGAGAATAACTTGGAATCTATTGATTTGTGGAAATTGGCTCTCTGAAAAATGTCATATAGATCTGTAATTTTCAAAATACAAGATGAAGATATTTCACTACCATAATAACTCCCTCCTGTGTAAATGATGCATGCACAAAGGCCTCTTCGGTAGCAGGGAAAGTGAGTATGAATGGGCCCAATAGCATGGGCCTTCTTTCTCCCAGGCTGAGCTGACTAGCTTGTCATCAACAGAAACTGACCGATCCTTTGATACGGTGCTGTCTCTGAGGAGCCCAGTCAGCCACTTGGTGACAAGTTGATCTCAGTGGACTTCTATCAAGGAGAGGCAGCAAGCCCTTCTCAAATTGATACGTAACTCAGATATGAGTTTGCTTTTCCTGTGCTCAGTACCTCTGACAACACTATCTAAACTGTCACAGAACATTTGATCTACAAACATGGGATCCAGCCTAACATCTCTTGGACCAAGGGTCACATTATACAGATTTAATCACCAGGGAATGTTTAGAACCCATTGATCCTAACATATATCTTAGATAGAACTGATAAAATTTTAGGTAGCTTGGAATGGCATATAAAAGCCTCAGCTAAAAAAAAAATGGAGATGACATCCTGCGTAACTGAAGCAGTACCTTCTAGGATGCAGGATATATGTACAGAACCATAGGCCAACATGTAGTGCTCTATCTGTAGTAGGTAAAACAGACCTGGGATTAAAAAATGAGAAGTAAGACTGTCTCTCTCACCATCATGTCACTCATTTGCCATAATTAGTATTTTCTGTCTCCACAATAGGGAGTTTGCTGGAATGGAGGATATGATTCCTGGAGTTGGGTGGCAGGGAAAGGCCCCACCAGGCAACACAACATAATTTACAATAAATCGTAACTAAGACATGTGACCCATGCCAAGGACAAGACTGAGTTCTTCATCCTGGTGGGCAAGCAGGAGAAACAGAACTAATATAACAGAGTTGGGGAAGAATAGGGTTTCTGCCATGAAATGGGGACAGGAAGAATTATGTCTGCATTTGCTCAGATACTTCTTGGTGCTTCTACAAAGAATGATTAATTGTAGCAATCATGGCCTGATAAGAGTAGGGCAGTCAAGATCTTGTATTTATCAGATGGGTGGTCTCAGTCACCCATTAGGCAACCCAACTAGATCAGATGAAACTGGCTGGAAGAAAGGGGAGATCTAGAATGGGATGGGAAGGAGAGGAGAGAGGTGTTGAAGACCAATCATGGCCTGGGACCAGCAATGGGATCTATTGTTGTCTTGCCAGATAATGATATAATAATTTTAGAGCTTGTGATTACCACCTTGAGCCACCATTTTAAGAGTGGATGACAGAGTTCACCTAAGGGAGGTACAATCATACTGGTTCAAGAGGCGGATCACGGCAGATATTTGTTGTATATTATTCATGCCCCGGGTGAATGGTTTTCAATTGGGAGTGATTTGTATCCCAGGTAAGATTGCCAAATAAAAAAAACAACAGGATACTGCAAAGGAAAATACAACTAAAAAAATGAGACACTTAATTCTCCTTATGAAAAATAAGGGAAGAGGATCCTGTCTACCTTTTTCTTAGAGGATTTCCTTCAGAAAACTTATCATTGTGAGTACTTTCTCTCTCTTTAAAATGTATGCAATTCTTTTTAAAAGCTAAATAAGCCCTTGCTGGCTTTAAGACACAGAACTATATTTTTCAAGGACCTTGGAATCATCTCTTTGAAAAGTAATCATCTGGGAGATGACTCCACTTTTTCTAGTATCTGTGGAAGGTCATTGCCTAACTTTGTTGGGCATCTACTTCCAAGTTGCAAAAACTACTTTTGTTATAAATACTAGAGAACTTTATTTTTCTTTTTGAGAGAGTCAATTAGTAAATTCAGCCAAGCATCCCCAATACCAAGTGCATTTAGTTTTCACTCTATGTGACGAATGGTGCTATCAAGTTCTTTTACTAGTGACCATTCATCTTTAGAACATGTCTGTAATGGGCTATATGTGCTTGGCCATGCAGGAGGATGAGATTTCTTTCTGTCTTGGTAATCTGTTTAACAGATTGATGTGATGTGCATTTTATCCTGGTTTAATACTCATTCAACAACAAAACTATCTTCTTTCTCTTCTATTTTCATAGAGAGGTTTTATGAGTTTGGAGATTTTGTTTTTAATTACTATTCCCGCAGCAAAACTCAATACCTAGTTATATTGGAATAATACATAAAATAAATTTGTGCATAAATAATTTTAGTATATGTCCTATTTATTGCACATGTTGTTTGTTAATATAAAAATTAAAATTTAACTTTCTGAAATAACTTGAGACATAGGCCTGACACACTTCTCAAAAATTAACTCAAAATTTACTACTAATAGAAATATAAAGTGCAAAGCTATACAACCCCTAAAAGATAACCTAGGAGAAAACAATGAGTATGGTCATGGTAATAACCTTTTAGATTAACACTAAAGGCATGATTCATGAAAAAAACGAATTGATAAGCTAGACTGCATAAAATGAAAAAACTGCTTTGTGAAAGAAAATGCTAAGAGAATAAGAAGACAAGCCATAGAATGGGAGAAAATGTTTGCAAAAGATACATATAATAAAGAACTGTTATCAGATTATATAAAGAACTCTTACAACTCAACAATAAGAAAACAAATAACCTGATTAAAAATGGGTCAGTGAGCTGAACACACAACTCAGCCAAGAAGACATGCAGGTGGTATTAAGCATATGAAAGATGGTCCACATCATATGTCTTCAGGGAAATGAAAATTAGAGCAACAACCAGATAGCACTACACACTGGAAAAGTCAGCATGCGGGACAGAAATAAGCCCTGAGGCAGCTGAGGATATGGAGCCACAGAAGCTCACTTTCATTGCTGGAGGGAATGAAAACTGATAGAGCCACTAAACACTCTTTCATTATATGAGCCAGCAGTCATTCAGGCTAGTATTTACCCAAAGTAGTTAAATATTTATGTTCACACACACACACACACACACACACACACATACATGGATGTGTATAGTCACTCTCTTCATAATTGCCAAAACTTGAGAGCAACCAAGATGTCCTTCAGCAGGTGAATGGATAAACTGTGGCACATCTAGACGATCGAATATTATTTGGCACTCAAAAGAAGAGCTATTAAGCAATGAAAAGACATGGGGGAATCTTGAAAGTCTTACTAAGTGAAAAGAGCCATTTTGAAAAGGTTACATAATGTATGATTCCAGCTATGATATAAGACACTATGGAAAAGGAAAAACCATGGAGAGAGGGAAAGCATAGTGGTTGCCAGAAGCTAGGGCAAGAGAAGAGTGAGTAGGTAAAACACAGAGGATTTTTAGGTCAGTGAAAATACTCCGTTTGCTATCATAATGATGGATACATGTCATTATACATGTGTCTAAATCCATAGGATGTACAACACCAAGAACAACCCCTAATGTAAGCTAAGGACATTGAGAAATGATGTGTGAATGGAGGTTGATCAATGTAACAAATGCCCCACTGAAATGGGGATGTTGCTAATGGGAGAGATTGCACCTGTGTGTATGTTGGGCAGGAGGGGCGCATCTGGGAGAATATGAGAAATCTCTGTAACTTCTCAATTTGCTATAAACCTAAATTCTTTAACAATGTCTTTGGTAAACACACACACACACACACACACACACACACACATTAACCAGGTGCCATAGATTTGGCAATGCTACTGCCCAGGGGACATCTCACAATGTCTGAAGCCATTTTTAGTTGTCAAAATAGGATGCTACTGGCATCTCAAGGGTGTAGGCCAGCCATGCCCCACAACAGAAATCATCTGGCCCAACATTTCAATTGTGTCTGGATCGAAAAACCCAAACCTAGCAGGTACCACAGAGTCTTTCTGTCTCACTCCCTTGATGCTTTCAGTGAAGACAGAATGCTACTCAGCTCACCCACCCACCCCCCACCCCCGCCCCCGGGAAAGTTTTAACTGTGGGGAAGTTATGGCCCCTGGGAGCAACCATCTGTCAGTGGGAAAAGAGTTAGTGGGTGTGTCACCATTTCCCATCATTTTGTGGGACCCTTCTGAAGAATGTCCTAACTTATCAGCATCCCCTGGACAATTTAGCCACAGCAGCCCACAGCAGCCAATATCACATTCTTTTTTTCCGATTTATTAAATTTATTTACCAACGTGAACATATAGGTTTCAGGTGTGAGTTTCTATGTTACAACATCTGTATATTGCACCATGTGCCCACCACCCTAAGTCAAATCTTCTGTTACCATATAGTAGGACCTTCTCCTCCAGCCCACTTCCCTCTGGCAATAAGTCAGCCAGAATACCACATTCTTTATTATTTCATTCTGCCTACTGCATCATTGTCTCCCAAAGTCACTTTCCCCCAAAACTGCCTTCACCCACAATATTTCTCAGGCTCTGGTTTGGGAGTCACTTTCTATGAGAAAGTCTCCTCCTGGGAAGATCATGTGGTGAACATGCTTACCCTGAAGTGCTGGGCAGTTTGCTCTTTGTTGTGGAGGGGCACAGGGTAGTGGGCTGTCTGTAGGTCCTTCAGAGCTGCAGAAAGTTTGCCCTTGTCTTTGAAATTAGCAATCACATTTCCAACAGCCTTCAAAATCGTGAGAGCCTGCTCTGTAAATCGGTAGCTCTCCTGTGAAGACAAAGCATTGCAGCCAGCCTCACTTTCATTTAGTCAAGTGTAGTTAGATTTACAATTGAATTTCTGTGAATATATTCAATCTCTATTACATGGCTGACTCAATAGTTACTTATGGAGAAGTTATTTCACCAAGGCCATTTGCTGGCTGCTGCTGTCTCAGAGATTTCAAACAAGGAAATGGTTCCTGTTGCAGTGGGAACACACAGGAAGACTACGTACCTGATATTGGAATTAGAGGAAGTTTCTCCACAGTATTAATATCTGGGCTTAGTTCTGAAGAATGTCTAGGGATTCGTCTGACAAAAAACAGACTGGCTGGGGTCTGAGGACAGATGGGCTGGGGAGGGTCCAGGAGAGAGCAATAAGGATCAAGGAGACAAGACAGTTGCCCAGCCAGTGTGGCTCAGTGCGTGAGCATTGGGCCCATGAACCAGGAGGGCATGCAGGAAGCAGCTGACCAATGATTCTCGCTCATCAATGTTTCTACCTCTCTTTCCCTCTCTAAAATCAATAAAAAAATACATTAAAAAAAAAGAAGAGGGCAAACTAGCATGGGATGCTGGCTCCTTCCTGCTATCAACTAGGAAGAAACAATCAAAGCCTGTCCCCTTTTGCTTTTTCATTAGACCCAAAGAATACTGGGGCCTGGCCTTGAGCCTCAATACTTTTTATACGATAAAGGAATTGATAACCCCAGGTTCACAGACCAAAATAACTAAGCACCTAGGAGGTTAAGGCACCTAACAAAAGAAACAAAGCAGAAAATCCATGCTACCTAAAGTAGTTATTTTTTAGAGAGAGAAAAGACAAAACCAGAATTTTAAATAAGCAGGGTAAACACAAGGAAGGTCATGAGGAACCTCTATTAATAAAGCGGGCTTGCTGTTCTTCCCTTGTGTTTATTGAACTGGAGGGAGAGGCTGGTGAGGGATGGTGCAGCAAAGATTGGAGGCAACCATGAGGCAGCCTGCACAGAGAGGCAAGAATGCATAACCTCAGCTTGCCTGGGCCAGGGAAATACAGCGGAAGGGAGTTGATCTTAAGCCATCTTGTTGCTACCCTGACCAAGAACTTACTCTCTGGCTGAGAAAATCTCACCTTGTTACTATGAAACTGTGCCATGTAGGAGATGGATTGGGGGAAAGGATAAAGCTGATATTGTAGTGAGAAGACCCTATGCAAATTTGCCCCCCAAATGTACATGCCTACATATCTAAAGAGAATACCGCTGTCTAAAACCAAGACAAGCCCTCAGGGGAGATGCTGAACCCATTTACCTCCTCTCTCCTTTCAGAAACCAAGGAGGAGGAGGAGGAAGGGGAGATGAAGGAGAGGGACAGAACCTTCCATGATCCTCTCTTCCTGAATCCCAGGACACACACTGCAGGTTCCTCAAACCAAGGGAGAGGTATAATATCACATTTTAAGCTCTATTAAAAAGGACTGTGCTGATCCTTCTACCTCCCGAAAGACTACTAATACCATGGAATCTAGGTGAAATGCTTACAGATGTGAAAGAGGATTCAACTGAGCAGAGGTGAAGGTAGTTTTTAGAGAAAATCTAAAATTACTTTATTTGCATCCCTACAGAGTTTACAGTGTTTATTGTACATGTAATATTCTGGAATTTCTTGCAGAATATACTTATAATAGTTTTAAAGGGCTAAAAATGGGTAAGTCAAATATAAAATAAGAACATGGTTTAGTGAAAATTCTTTGAAAATAACACACACACACACACACACACACACACACACGTCACAGTTGTTAAAATTATTTACCAGCTCAAAGTTGGGCAGCACCACATCCTCATCCCCGATGACAAAATTCACCATGCTGCAGATGTGTAAGGAGTGCCCGATGGGCGCATATGCAGTGAGGAGCAGCAAATGCCTCCTAGAGAGAATGGAGAATGCTGAGGACCAAGGGCTTTGTTCGTTGGAATTCTTGCCTCTGTGTGTTTCTTAATGACAGTTTGTGCTCAACGTTAAACATTAGTAAGCAATAAATTCTTTAACACGATGGAATAAAGCCCTTTGAACTTTCACTGTAAAGAGCCGTCAGATATCAGAGAATCTACATTTCACTGTCAGACGAAAACAGTTACACTGAGTGACAGATGTGGCGACACCTCTCACACACTGCAGTCACATTGTGAAAGACTCCTCCATGTTTCCTGAACAACAATAGTTCATGGCGTAGGACTCTGTAGACTTCCTGGTCACTTTCTCACAAACACATTCTTTCATGAGTGCCGTTGATGTCTCTCCGACCAGGTTGCAGGGTCATCGAGAGCAGGTGATTGGTTTCTCTCAGAAATACCCCTGTTGATAGTTGAAGCCCAGTCGAGGAAAACGTGAATATAAGAAGGTTCTTTATTAGTTCCCTGACTTTAGTTGTCTTGTTGAATGAGCACTCAGAAAGAGTGAGATTTCTAAGAGAATCTCTCCATGCCAGAGTTTGTAAGGCAGATGTAAGAATTATTGAAGTTTTAGAATTCATTATCTTTTAAGCAATATTGTATGCTTGCTATAGATTACTTTAGCAGTTGATTTTGTTGCTTCTGCTTTTTTTTTTTTTTTTTTTTTTTTTTTTTTTTTTTTTTTTTTTTTTTTTTTTTTTTTTTGTACCAGAGCCATAGCTTGTCATTGATCATATAGGATTAGCATGATTGATCTTGGGAAATCCAGGAAAAATATTTAATTCATCTAAAAGATGAGGCAATATTTTGAATTTTAATTACCAAAATAAAAATAAAAAAACGCTTTGATTATACCTGTTTTCTTTAAAATGGAAAATGTGATGTGATTAGCCAACTTATCTTACTGGAAAATAAAACTACAAGTAAAATGAAAAATAAACTGCAGATAAAACTATGGTTTGGGAGGGAAAATGCTCTGTTTCTCAATCTTTTTAATAAAATTATGGTTCTTCCTAAGAAATATAATGAGGTTTACAAGAAAACTAAAAGGATTTTTCAAAAAATGAATTTTAGGAAATTCTAGATTAAATAAATTTAAACCATATGTTTTACTAAAGAAATTACTAGTCTGACAATTATAAATCTTCCAGAAGAGGTTTTGTGAGCAGCATTTTCTTCAATTTATTTGTTCTAAGAACTATAATGATAGACTTGTTTTTTATCAAATCACAATAGAGAACAATATTTGAGGTTCTTTATTGTTTAATTACTTAATAATTAACAGCTTACAAGACTTTAAAATTCTTACTCTGTCCCTAACGGGTTTGGCTAGTGGATGGAGCATCGGCCTGCGGACTGAAAGGTCCCAGGTTTGATTCCGGTCAAGGGCATGTACTTTGGTTGTGAGCATATCCCCAGTAGGAGGTGTGCAGGAGGCAGCTGATTGATGTTTCTCTCTCATTGATGTTTCTAACTCTCTATCCTTCTCCCTTCCTCTCTGTAAAAAAAATCAATAATATATATATGTTTTTAAAAATTCTTACTCTGAGAAAAATAAAGTTATTCCATACCCAATAGGCAGGCGAACCATAGATGCCTTGGTACTATAAGTATGAATCTTCAGAATGATGTCACGTGGCTTCACAGATTTCCAAAAAAATGTTTCAACTATAAGTAGTCCAGGCTCTATCTGGGGGCTGTCTTTTGTAAGAGCTAGAAAAAGTGAAAAATATTAAAATTTTATTGTTAAAGTATAACTGGCCTTCACTTCACAACATTAATCATAACAACATCAGGAAACAGAGATGTTCTAATATTTTCATAAAATATTAGAAATTACTCTGGGTAAATATTTATTGGAAATAATATTCAAATGGAATCCAGATCTTCCTTCCTGTCCCATTTCCTTCCTCATAAGCATCTCCTCAGAAACCAGGAATGGGAATGTGAGGAACAGAACAGAACAGGCAAGGACATTTGTTGGGGTAAACCAGCACTTTTATTTTCTATGGCAGTAATTAGAATATACCTCTATATGTACTTAAAAAAAACAAGACATCAAGATTTTCCTAAGAGGAAAATAGTCTTTTGTTCATAAAAGGTTTTACTTTTGATTCTTAGTTTTGACTGGGTATAGAAATAGCAAATAATTAGCTGCATATTTAATGTTAATATTACATGTTTGCTCTTAAAATAAATAAAGAATATTGACTATTTTTCATCTGTAGCTGAGGGCAAAATACATTTTAAATTTTTAAAAAATGATTGAGATAAAATTGATATATAACATTGCACTATTTTAAGGTGAACAGCATAATAATTTGATATATGCTATATCATGAAATGATTATCACAGTAAGTTCAGTTACCATCCATCACCACACATCATTTTTTTTCTTGTGATGAGGACTTTTAAGATTTACTGCCTTAGTTACTTTAAAATATACCACACAGTTTTGTTAACAATAGTCACCTCTGGGACTTACATTTTTACCTTATTTCCAGATAATACTCAAGCTGAGTAATAAGGGTCTCAACATGACCCAAAGCAACTCTATGCACATAGAATTTAAATGTTTGAGGACATGGTATGGCTTAGGAGCTCTTGTTTAGGTAGAAATACTAAGCCTACAACCACTAAAGTTTGAAAAGTTTATTAAACAAGTATTTATTGCCCAACTGTTACATTCTTGATACCATTGAAAACATTGGTTATATCTCAGTGCAAAGGCATAGACTCTGTCCTCCATGTTGGTAGGATTTTCAATATTAAGCACTCAAAAATATGTATTGAACCTCTACAGTGCCACATACTGTTAATTTGAGTTAGAGATAAATGTTTTAAGAAAACAAGCCAAATAATTAAGATATTTTGTGCAAATGTGTGTGTGTGTGTGCAAAGGGCTGGTCTTAGTGAGAAGCAGAAACAGTCTATACATTAGAAGAGGAGGGGAGGCTGACTAAAGTTGGAGGGAGTCCACTATGGGAGGATGAGGCAGGTCATTTAGGATTTTTTTCTATCTCTTCAGTAAAAACATCATCAGTTGAAAATGAGTAAGGATGAGAGTGGGTAGTGAACATCTGAAGGGAGAAATTTGAAAGTCTAAGATAGACATCCAGAAAAATGTGAGTGAGAGAATAAACACACTTGAGAAATGTCATCGGTGCCCCAAGGCCCTTTTGAGATCTGTGGTCCTCGATGTAAAGTGAAGTTAGCTGATATGATTATTTTTTTTTTCTTCAGTCACATTCAGCTGCTCTGATGTAATCACAGGATTGGTGCAGAGTTCCACTGTTGAGTTCACCCAGTATTGTGATTTCTCCAGGAATGTCAGATGAGAGGGTTGAAGTACATGTGAGAATATGATTATAATGGTGGAGCATGGAAAATATGCTGATAATGAGAAAAATAAAGACATGAGGAAAGTAATGGAAAGGGAAAAAGTGGTAGGGTCAATGGATGGTAGTCCCAGTGAATTCAAACAATTGTAGGAGAGTTCCCAAGAGAGTGAACTGAAAATCAGGGGGTGGGGGAATGAGAGGGAGGAAGTTTGTAATAGAGCTTGAAATTGAGATGATGGAGATGATACAGTTATTGGTACAATGAGTTCTAAAGTATAATCATGAAAGTAGGTAGATGAGGAAAAAAAAAGATCTTTAGAATTGACAAATTACAGAAATGGTTGTTCTTTAATGTACATTTTGAAATAATTGAAGAACAGGGTAACTAGATGTGCCAAGGAGGTGAACAGATGACCACAGGAAGAGGTGTGGGTAGTAAAAGTGAGCACAACCCTTGATGTCTGGGGAGCAAGACGATTATAGAAGATATATACACTATCTCCTATAATCCTCTGAAGAGGGTCTGAAGAGGAAACAGGTTACTTCATACAGAGCCTTAAAATACTATTATTGTATTTCCCCTGGACTGAATGAAAGTGAGCTGGGCTTTAAGGCTCTAGTATTACCGTGAAAAGTGAATAATGTCCTCAGAGCTCTCTTACCTCCAGATTCTCCCCAGCGCACCAATGCAGAAAAGCAAATGAGCAGTTCAATCGGTTTTAGACTATCCACAAAGAGATAGTAAGACACACGCTCATCTGAGAACTGCAAGAAAGCAACCAAACATTGAACTTAATCTTTGCCTGTAAGTGCTGTATTCCCACTTCTCATAATAATACAACATGTAACGTTTACAGGGAACTTACTGTTCTAGATAACACAGTAAGTCCTTCACAGGTTTCATGAGATGAAGAAAATCATGCGGAGTAATGTTGGCAGGTTCTATAGAGCCTGTGTGGGATTGGTCCCATGTCAGAGTCAAAGCTCCTCTCCATGAATAATGAGAAGGGTGTGCTTGTCCCAGAAATGGGGAGTATACTGGGCCCAGGCTGAGCAATGCTCAGAGAACGGGTTCCTGATAGGCAGAGAGGCCACAGAGTAACTTTGGCAGAGAATGGAGGTTTGTAATGGGGACATATTAAGGTATTTTATAGAGTGTAATGTCACATAAACCCTCTCTTCCTTCTTTCTACAAGATCTTAAGAAATATATCCATTGCATGCTAAGGTACCAGCCTGCATTTTTGTATTGGAGATGGAAGGAAATACTGAGAAAAACTGAAAATTCCCTTAAAAGACAGCCATATAAGAGTTACATATACTTGATCTCAATCCATCCTATATGGTACTACTAATAGTCATACTATGGATGAAAAAAACAAAACACAGAAAGGGTAAGTAATTTTCCAAAGGTCACAGAGCTTGCAAGTAGCAAAACTGAGATTCAAAAGTCAGTCTTTCTGTCTATCTGACCCCAAGACTAGTAATCTTGACTATTGTGCTATTGTTGCATCTTAGATTCTCGGTGCTTCAACATAATTTTCACTTATGGTAATGGTAAGTGTGTTAATTTAACTGTCACTGTACTTTAAATGCTTTTAATATTATTTTACCACAATATTTAAATAACCAGTTAAAATATGAAAGAAAAATCTCTAGTATTACTGTGAAAAATGAAACCTTGCTATTTAATCAAATATGACAAGATTGCTAGAAATGCTTCATAGAGTGTAACAATGGTTCAATGATTGCTTCAGGGGGAGCAGATACTTAGCATTTGACACTTTTTTCCCTTGTTTCTGTTTAACTGTAGCATGTTGGGAAAGAGACAGTTGTTTCAAATATTCACTATCTAAATGTATGAAAAGGACCCTGTGTTGACCAGCCCTGTGTGCATGCCTGAGTGAATTTTCTAAGCAGAATTCATTTGCTGTCATTTTTCAGGGTCTGAGTATTTTGGGGTGGGATGGCTTTGAAGATCATGTGAAAAGACTGCCCTGGTGCCACACAAGGCACCTTTAAGAGCTCCTGCCTCACCCCAACACTGAGCACCAAGGGAACATCTAAGGAAGGTGCCTCAGAAGAGGCCTGAGGCTCCATGCCCCCAGCTCACCTGGTGGCGCTGTGGCCACTAGAATCAGGAATCTGGCCTCAGGCTATCGCCAGTCCTGCCTTAAAGGCCATGCTAAAAAGTTTGTGTTCCAAAAATTCTAAGAAAAAGTTATCATTTTCTCACACCATTGATGTAAAAAAAAAAAAATAATCAGGGTAATGAAGAGAATCATATAGAGATATCATCATTTTATTTTACCAAGCTTGGACTTTAAAATTACAAAACATATATATTTACCATCACTTCTTAAAAATAGGATCAGCATAAAAAACAGTAGGCCATTTTTCAAACACATGTACCTATAAATATATTAGCATGTTGATGTATATAATAAACACTCAGAGCAAACTGCCCGTAGTAATTAATAATGACAGCCAACCTTTATTTTCAGTTACTAGCAGGCATTCTTCTAAGTGTTTTACATATATTATCTCACACTCCAACTTTATGGTACAAGTCTGTTATTACTGCCATTTTACAGAGAGAAAAAAAAACCAAGGCAACGAGAAGTTAAGCAACTTGCTCAGAGTTCCTTCCCAAGTGAGACACAGATTCAAAACCAGCCAAAACGCTCCAGAGCCACTCATCTGCTCCTCCCGAAGGCCCCCTGCGAGAACCAAGCAGGCTCCACGCCAGACAACCCAGTTCTCAGGGTGCTTGTGTCACTTACTAGTTTGGTGATCTTGGGCAATTTACTTAACCTTGATCTGCCTTAGTTTCCCTACCTGAAAAATGATCACAATAGTCTTTTCACAGGCTTTGCTATGAAGAGCTAATGCAATGAAGAGCCTAATTCAGAGGTGGCAACAGAGTAAGCGCCTATACATGACTATCATTTTATTTTTACCAAAAGTTTGAACATGGGATATGTTGCTAAGTTAACTGTAAACTATACAGTACTCTCTAGGCATACTCTGGGTTCAGTTATTTGCAATTAAAAGTTCTGTTATTTTCATAAAGTCAAAGCATTCCTCTGCGTGTTCTTAGAGATACACTTACAACTAGGTTGGACATTGTTTTCCTACCCCATCCCCAGTCACTACTACAGATTTGAGTCTTACTTTCAGAGCAGTCAGCCGGCTACAGAGCACCTCCTGAGGAATGCTCTAAAGCTTTTCTCTTCCTGTGCTGTCGTCCAGTGCAAGTGCAACAGGAAAAGTCATAGCCAAGCCCTAACCAGGTTGGCTCAGTGAATAGAGCATCGGTCTGCGGACTGAAAGGTCCCAGATTCGATTCCGGTCAAGGGCATGTACCTTGGTTACAGGCACATTCCTAGTGGGGCGTGTGCAGGAGGCAGCTGATTGATGTTTCTCTCTCATCAATGTTTCTAACTCTCTAGCTCTCTCCCTTCCTCTTTGTAAAAAAGTCAAATATATATATATATATGTCATCGCCAAGACTCCTGACTTCCCTTAACACTGCTTACTGTTCCCGGAGGTGTGGGGCAAGCAACGTACCAATTTCAGAACAGTTTAGTTTCCTAGAACATGTTTCATAGTTTTCCAAAAAATTCCCCTCAAGGTAAGATTCGTTCATTCATTCACTCAACAATGTCTTATGGAATGTAAACGTCATGCCAGGATGGGCGTTGCAATAGTGAACAAAGGGGCAGAGCTCTTCTCCTAAAGATGCTGATCATCAATTGGTGAGAAGGTGAAGGGACAGAAGTAGTCAGGCAGTTAGAATGGAGAGAAGTCTGTGTCTGGGCGAGAATAGATTCTATAGAGTTTGTGGAGTCAGGGAACTTGATCCAGATTTTATGGCCAGGGAAGGTCAGACAGGGTCAAGGACATCCATGCTGTTATGAAGGATTTATAAGTATTAGTTAGATGAAAGCAATATGAATAAAGGAGGATGAACTCCCAGCAGAGGGAAGAACATGGGTAAAAATAACATAAATGCTAGTGAAAAGTGTACTGTGTTTTAGGACCTACACGTGTTTCATTAAACAACTAATAGAAATCAAATATAGTGAATTTGTGCTTCTTTCATTTATTCACAGATCAAAATTTTCTTCATGTGAATTGATATAATAATGAATCATTACACCGTAATCAGACAGATTACACTTGGGGATAAGAGGTAGTAGAATTTTGCTTGTTATCTAGATAAGAAATTAGCAGAAAACCCTAAGAATTGATTTTAAAATATACTTATGTCATAAATTTAGAAATGCTTGCTAAATTTGAAGGTATTTTTACCAGCATGACTTTATCAAAGATTTAAGTATGAGAAGGGAAAGAAAAGAAGAAATCATACTATTTACCTTGAATTCTGACTTTTGAAAGTTAAAGCAATATGAACTTGGCTTGTGGAAAATATATAGATGTCTGAAAAACATTATTTATAACAGGTTATTGTCATTACATTCAACAAATTACTATTACATGTTAAATTTCTTAGATTTAATTATAAGCAGAACAAAGCAAAGACAGATGAAAGTTAAAAAACAATGACACTGAGACAAGAAAAGTGGTTGTTAGGGATAGAGAGGTGGGGGAAGTAGGGAGAGGTTGAGAAAATTGTACAAACTTCAGTTCTAAGATAAATAAGGTTTGAAGATCTAATATATAACATGGTGACTATAGTGGATAATATTGGCTTGTATAATTGAAATTTACTAAGAGAGTAGGATTTCAGTGTTCTCATTTTAAAAAGGTAAATCATGTGAGGCGATGAATATATTAATTAACTTGATGGGGGGATTTTTCATGATGTATCTGTATATCAATTCAAAACCATGTACACTTTACTTAAAACTTTATTTGTCAATTATACCTTAACAAATATGGGGGAAAATAACAACTGTATTGAATTGCCTGAAAGAGACAAAAATGACCTCAGAGAATAAACTTTTTATTTTAATTAAATAAGTCTTTGAGGATAAACTAAAACTGGCCTAAACTTACTATTCTATGTGGACAATCAGCTCAGCCATTTATCCTCCTAACAGTTTTTTTTTAATATTATATCAACACCAGACTAATATTGACTTAACGTTTTAAAATAATAGCTAAAAATCAATACCTTATATATCCACTAAGTTAAATGCCTATGAAAAATATACTTACTGAAAGCATGCATAGAAGTCTTCAAAATCGAACCATATTTCTTTAGTAACACTAGTATTCATATCTGTAATTTCCTCCTGTGATTTATCCAGTGTTGTTGTCAGGCTGACCATATCTCTTTCCAAACTCAATCCATCAACTGGATGGGATGAGTCATTCAATGTAAGGTCTATCAGTTCATCTGTGCATGGCAGAAGACAATCACAGGTCAAACCCACCTATGCTCTTAAGTATTAAGACATGGAAAATTATAGAGGGCAGTTCAAAGTCTACTTTTGAGAAAACATTTACTGAGATGATCATTTACATGCAGGCCTCAAATTTGTGGAGGTCCATACAGATACTTATTTTCATAATTCAACACAATTTATTCTTAACATAGGCATAGTAGAGTCTTTAGAAATTTCTAATTCACTTTGTAAGTTTGTGCACACATTCTTTAGAGATTATAAAGTTATAACAGAAATTAGCTAGCTTATGTACTTAAAATCTGCAATAGACTGACATCTAATCTAATAAAAGAGTAATATTGAAATTGACTGTTTCTACAGGATGCCTAAGCCATGCCCACCAGCCAATGAGAGTGGCTGTATGCAAATTAACCCAGCCAAGATGGAGGCCGGCAGTCATGGAGCTAGAGTAAACAGAAGGCTTCCGTTGCACCAGGAGTAAGCTGTCTGCTGGCCGGCGGGGCTTCTCCAGGCTCAGGCAACATATTTGCAACATTGTTTCAATTATAGAAGCCTCAGAGCTGAAGCAAATAGCAGGCTTCTGTTGCACCAGCGATGGAGGAAACTGCCTGCCTAGGCTGGCTGAGCCTCTAACTAAGGCAACATTCTTTCAATTATAGAAGCCATGGAGCTTAAACCAATAAGAGGCTTCGTTACCTGCCTAGGCCTCAGCTTAAAGGAACAGTATCTATTATAGAAGATAAATAAACCCCAGAAACCTGCTTCCAGCCAGGCTTGATGGGACATTGGGTCAATGGGAGCTGTGGGCAGCCTGAAAGTCTGAAAACAGCCTTCACACCCGTACCCAGGCTGGCCACACCCCAATAGGGTGAGGGTTCCCATTGGGGGCTTGGCCAGCCTGCAAACAGCCATCAGCCCCTCACCCAGGCTGGCCAGGTACCCCAGTAGGGGCCCAAAACCTGAAGGGGCTGTGGGAAGCCTGAAAACGGCCCTCAGCCCATCACCCAGGCTGACCAGGCATGCTAGCAGGTGGACATCCCCAGAGGGGTCCCAGACTGTAAGAGGGCATAGGCCGGGCTGAGGGACCTTCTGAGTGCACCGGGCCCCTAGTATTCATATAAGAGGGGATAGCTTGGATAACAGAAGGAGCAATGAAAACTTAAAAATTTATTAGAATCAATGTATTTCAGTAAGTGACTTAATTGCTCCTATAGTCGGTGATTCCATGATCTTATTTCATGCTCATTTGGTAAATCCACAAAATTCCTATAGACTTCTTGAGCAAAATTTGCTACCTAACACTTTCGGGGATTTGGGGTTTGGCCAACTAATACATTTTAGTGCTTTGATCATAACATGCATGCATTAAAACACATGATCTTTACTCATGGGACTAATCAGATTGTCTTTTATTTTGACTTTAAGCTTGAATTAAACAAGAGAGATTATCTGATTTTTCTAGCCTAAAGCAGATTAGCCTCATTACATAAGAAGAGACCCTGGAGAGAGGCTTTGGAGAGTCAGGAGGAGAGCTCAAAGCTGTCAAGAGACAAAGTCCTGAGAAGATTCACTTACCTTTTCCGTGTATAACTTGAGAGTAAACATTGCCCTGTGAATTAAAAAAAGAGCACATTAAGAAACCATTTATAAATATAACAAAACATTATAGTTCTAAAGCATCACAGTTTTTAAAAGTTAATACAGTCTTTTAAACATTAGAAATAGATTTTTGAAAATACTAATGCACACAGTAAAACAGATTTTTTTAACCTTAAAATTCAAGAGGTCAATTTAATTAAATAATTTCTTGAGGATTTAAGTTTGACATTAAAATACAGAATATCTGAGGGCATTCTGTGATTTAATTTTATAATAAAAGTTAAATTAAAACAATAATATCCCTAAGTAGATATACAAGTATGAGGCACCTGTTATTAACACAGACTGAATATAAAGAGGTTATGATAGGCAAATTAGTGGACAGATCATTAAAAAAAAACTGGTTTAAAATTATAAAAGTGATTCCTTAAAATTTTAACAGGGAAGTTAAGTTGAATTCACATTTGCAACCTATTTTTTCTCAAACACAATTAAAATAAGTATAGAAGTTAAAATGGTGTAAATTTGTACATACTGATTATGAGTAATGTCAACAATATTTTGGACAATGTAAAGTGTATGGAGGTGATAATATAATAAAGATAACTGATTAATTAAGTGCTAGTGAGAAAGAAGCCCAGCCAAGCCTCAGGACACCAGAAACAATTAGCATGTATCTGAGAAATCAAGAAAAGAGTCATGGTCTGAAAACTCAGAAAAGGGTTGAATATCTATATAAAGAATAGATAAATATTCACTTCTGTCTAATCCATTTAATATCTATCTTGCTTCTGCCTGAACAAGACCCTGTAAGTTGCTACACGTGAAGAAATTACATGAGAAACCTTCAGATCTGGGTTCACAGATACCATGGGAAGCAGGAGAGTCTGCAATGTAGAGAGGAAGTCCACATACTCAGCATTGATAGTAACTCTGTGCTGCTTGGCTTCAATAACATTAATGGATAAGTGCATGCCAATCCCTGTGACCCCATTGCCCCCCCAAGAGGGAGATTAGAGGACCCTCAACTGGATAAGCTGACCAGAGTCCAGGGAAATCTGACACTTGGAACTAATTCCACCTTCAAATGAAGCTCATTCATCCCCAATTACCGTGAATTAAAGCTACCAGGTGACAAGGTCTATCAATGTCATAAAGTTGCTTCCAATGGGTAGCTCCTTAATGTCATAAATTCCTTAAAAAGATATGTACAATAAAGTGTGTCACAAGACAATTGAGGAACGTTTCATATATATATATATACCCTCTTATCTTTCTGATGGTACTAATTAAAAAATTTCCCCTTTGTTTCTGTTTTCTATGAATCTCCCCACCCACACCCATTAGGGTTTAAAGGTATTAGTATATATATATACTAATAAAAGCATAATATTTAATATTGAAATTAATCGTTTCTCTAGGATGGGGTAAGCCACGCCCACCAGCCAATCAGAGAGACTGTATGCAAATTAGCCCAGCCAACATGGAGGCCGCCATTCGTGGACCTGAGTAAATGGCAGCTTCCATTTCAGCAGGAGTGAAAGTGAAACTGTGGCCCGCTCCGCTTATCCTCGCTCAAGCAAAACACATGTTTGCAACAAAATATCATTCATAGAATCCTCGGGAGCTGAAAGAAACAGCAGGCCTGGCCTGACACTAAGAGTAACATTGTCTCATTATAGACCCCATGAGGTGAAGCAGAGAGGAGGCTTCGTTAGTAAGAGGCCTCAGCTTAAAGGAACAGCATCAATTATAGAAGATAAACAAACCCCAGAAACCTGCATCCAGCCAGCCTTGCTGGGACATTGGGTCAATGGGAGCTGTGGGCAGCCTTAAAGCCTGAAAGCGCCAATCAGCCCGTCATCCACGCTGGCCACAACCCAATGGGGTGAGGGACGTTACTGGGGCTCTTGGCCAGCCTGCAAACAGCCATCAGCCCCTCACCCAGGCTGGTCAGGCACGCCAGCAGGTGGACATCCCCAGAGGGGTCCCAGACTGTGAGAGGGCACAGGCCAGGCTGAGGGACCTCCCAAGTGCACAGAGTGGCTGCAGGGCGGAACAGCACAGGACCCAGGACCCATGAGTGGGAAAGAGGCGGCAGGATTGGCAGCCTGCTTGGTGGCTCCTCAGGCCCTTTGAGGGGCACTGGGGAGCGGGAAAGAGGCAGCGGCCTGCTTGCTGGCTGCCCAGGCCCTTTGAGGGGCATCAGGGAGTGGGAAAGAGGTGGTGGGGGGTCTCGGCCTGCTTGGCAGCTGCCCAGGCCCTTTGTGGGGCACCGGGGAGCAGGAAAGCAAGGCTGTAGGGGCTGGGGTCCTGCTTGGCACCTCCCCAGACCCCTTGGTGGCACCGAGGAGTGCGAAAGGAAGGCAGCAGGGGACCGGTGAGTGGGAAAGAGTTGGCGGCCTGCTTGGCGGCTCCCCAGGCCCTTTGGGGGGCACTGGGGAGCAGGAAAGCAAGCTCTTGAGGGCTGGGGGCCTGTTTGGCGGCTCCCCAGGTCTCTTCCGGGGATCAGGGAGCAGGAAAAGGCTGGCCTGACCACGAGGCGGGGTTTTCCCTACTTTCTGGTGGCTGGAGGAAGATGGGCAGTAGGCAAGCTTGGGAGGCAGGCAGCACCCAGCCCTGGCCACAGCTCAAAAAAGAGAACAACATGCAGGGGAGGGCAAGAGTCTGAGAGGTCAACATAGAGGGGATGCCTGCTCCAAGCCTGGGGACAGGTCCCCAGAAGGTAGACACACACAAGGAGGACTGCTCCAAGCCTCATATGCGGCTGGGGGCAGGTCCCCAGTGGTGACACACACACACACACACACACACACACACACACACACACAAGGCGCCTGCAGACTGGGGCCATCATAGGACATCCACTGAGGGGTTCCAGACTGTGAGAGCTGGCAGGCTGGCCTGAGGGACCCCCACCCTCCCCCCATGCACGAATTTCATGCACTGGGTCCCTAGTGTGTATATATATATATATATATATATATATATATATATATATATATATAGCCCAGTGCACAAAAGCACTCAGCGGGGGGGGGGGGTGTCCCTCAGCCCAGTCTGTGCCCTCTCACAGCTTGGGAGCCCTTGGGCCCTTGGGGGATGTCCACTTGCCAGCGGTGAGAAGGCTTAAGCTGCAGTCAGACATCCTTAGCGCTGCTGAGGAGGCAGGAGAGGCTCCCACCACCACTGCTGTACTGGCAGCCATCAGCCTGACTTGTGGCTGAGCAGAGCTCCCCCTGAGGGAGTGTACTGACCACCAGGCACAGCTCCTGCATTGAGCATCTGCCCCCTGGTGGTCAGTGTGTGTCATAGTGACCAGTCATTCCCAGTGGTTCTACTGTTAGGGACAATTTTCATATTATCCTTTTATTATATAGGATATAGGCCTGGTGCATGGGCAGGGTCTGGCTGGTTTGCCCTGAAGGGTGTCCTAAATCAGGATGGGGGTCCTGCTGGGGTTGCTGGCCAGCCTGGGTGAGGGGCTGAGGGCTGTTTGCAGACTGGCCACATTCCCTTCAGGGTGGGAGTCTCTGCTGGGGTTCCTGGCCAGCTTGGGTGAGTGACTGATGGCTGTTTGAAGGCTGGCCACAGCCCATTCAGGGTGGGGGTCCTTGTTGGGGTGCCTGGCCAGCCTGGGAGAGCTGAGGGCAATTTTCAGGATGGCCATATTCCCTTCAGGGAAGGGGTTCCTGCTGGGGTGCCTGGCCAATCTGGGTGAGGGGCTGATGGCTACTTGAAGGCTGGCCAAGACCCCCAGCAGGGACCCTCACCCCATAAGGGTAGGGCCATCCTAGGTGAGGGGCTGATGGCTGTTTGCAGGCTGTCCACAGCCCCCAGCGACCCAAGCTCCCAGCGAGGCTGGCTGGAAGCAGGTGTCTGGGGTTTATTTATCTTCTATAATTGAAACTTTGTTGCCTTATGGGGAGGCCACAGCTGACCTAGGCAACAGCTTCCTCCATCGCCTTCTTTTGCTCTAGTTCTGTGGCTGCCAGCTGCCATTTTTGTTGGGTTAATTTGCATATAGTCACTCTGATTGACTGATGGGCATGGCTTGGGATGTAGCAGAGCGACACAATTAGCATATTACTCTTTTGTTAGATTAGATCAACCCTATATATAAACAGAAACAAAGGGGAAATTTTTAAATTAGCAACATTAGAAAGATAAGCGGGTACTTATACAACAAATAATAAACTTTTACAAAAATGTAATCAAGAATAAGAGAACTCTTAGGAACTAAAAGTAGGAAAGTGAAACATATTCAATAGAATGCTTAAACGGTAGAGTCAATACAATAGATAAAGAGATTAAGACTATAACACTTTGAGAAGAGAATATAAGGGGAAAGCTGCAAGAATTCTAAGACTTCGTATATTTTTGTTTTTGAACATGTGAATATATTTCCTATTAAAAACAAATACCCTTTTACACCCACCACACTGGCAAAAGTTGAACTGTCAGACAACCTAAGTCTTGGCCAGGTTATGGAGCAAAGACAGTTCTCATCTAGGGCTGACAGGCATACACCAATATTGAAAGGTGCTTGGTATTTTATGCTAACATTAAACAGATACATGCCTTATGGCCAGATTCTTATCCTAGCAGGGCTTCCTCGTCTAATGTGCACAGGGCCAGTGCTTAGATTTCAGGAGTTCGTGAACATGGATATGTTTAAAAAAATACATCTTTAGCTGAAACTCAATATTTTCTTCAATTTTCAGTAACTGTGACTTTATCTAGAAAATAAATCACACTATTTTACCTTATTTTCCAATTGTGCCAAGTATCTTAAAATATCACTGATCACTACTTTGAAATTACAACAGTAATTAGGCCCATTGTTAGATTTCAAGTGGTAACATCTTTCTGTCTACAGAAACTCCTGTGACCTGCAGCTGGCCAACTAACAACAGTGTTTAGCAGTCATTCAACCACCAATTAGTGAACTTGTGTGCCCTCCCAGTGCTAACTAACTCAGACAGCTATATTGCCTTCCCCTGTTCCCTATCAAAAATACTCAACTAATACACAGAAAGAGATGATTTGCTTTCATTGTGTGTTAAAGTTTTATAAAATTGACAAAGGGAGCCATGACATATAAAAGTTTACCAACCCTGGAACTAAAAAATTATTGTGCATGTGTACAAGAATAGCCCTGGCCCTAACCAGTTTGGCTCAGTGAATAGAGCACTGGCCCGCAGACTGAAAGGTCCCAGGTTTGATTCCATTCAAGGGCATATACCTTGGTTGCGGGCACATCGCCAGTAGGAGTTGTGCAGGAGGCAGCTGATGGATGTTTCTCTCTCATCGATGTTTCTAACTCTATTCCTCTCCCTTTCTCTCTGTAAAAAATCAGTAAAATATATTTTTTTAAAAAGAATAGCCCTGGTACCACTGCTTGCACAGTAATAAACAACAAGCAATGGGTATGGTTGGTACCACTGTGAAAGTTATACATTAAATGTCTTTGTCCAGTGAAATGAGTGAATGGTGACCATGCGGCAAAATAAATGCATCTCATTGATGAGGTTCAGTGAATGAAGGCCCAGGAGAATTAATGCAAGAGTCCATTTAAGCACAATTATGTAACAACTAGGGGCCCAGTGCACAAAAATTTGTGCACTGGGGGGTTCCCCTCAGCCTGGCCTCTGCCCCCTTGCAGTCTGGGATCCCTCGGGGGATGTCCACCTGTTGGTGTGCCTGGCCCGCCTGGGTGAGGGGCTGATGGCTGTTTTCAAGCTGGCCAAGCCCCCCAGTGGGGACCCTCACCCCATGGGGGTGTGGCCAGCCTGGGTGATGGCCTGAGGGCCATTTTCAGGCTTCCCACAGCCCCTTCAGGTTTTGGTCCCTACTGGGGTGCCTAGGCAGCCTGGGTGAGGGGCTGATGGCTGTTTGCAGTGTGGCTACAGCTTCCATTGACCCAAGGTCCCAGCAAGGCTGGCTGGAAGCAGGTTTCTGGGGTTTATTTATTTTCTATAATTGAAACATTGTTGCCTTGAGCAGAGGCCACAGCCTGCCTAGGCAGGCAACGAAGCCCCCTTTTCCTTCAGCTCTGTGGCTTCTGTAATTGAATCTTGGTTGCTTTGAGCTGGCTGAGGCAGGCAGTTTCCTCCAAACAGAAGCCTCCTGTTTGCTGTAGCTCTGTGGCTGCTGGCCGCCATCTTTGCTGGGTTAATTTGCATATTGCTGCTCTGATTGGCTGGTGGGCGTGGCTTAGGTGTCTCAGAGTGAGGGTCAATTTGCATACTACTCTTTTATTAGATTAGATTAAACTAAGATACACATGGTTTATAAATGTTCACACAATTGGAAAATTAGAAGTGTATGGAGTTAATTAATGCTAAACTCTGAATGGCAAATACAACTCAGAAGGGAGACACATAGTGGACTTTTTGTCAGAGATGAATATTCATTTTGTTAATACAGGTGATGGATACATAAGAAGCTTCTTGTAACAGTACTCTTTATTCTGTGCAGATGCATGTTACACATCTTCTTTATGTAGAACATACTTTACAATGGAAGAAACATCTATTATTATAATTGAGAACTAAATCAATAGTAAGAATAACGTAGTTACCGGAGATGTAGTTCCTGTCACTTGACTTACATCTGACTGGGTACAGGTGGCAGCCTCATCATTTTCAGGAAGGGAAGATAAACCAGATGCTGGAGGCATCCTTTTTTTAATAAAAGATTGTACATAACGACTAATGGAAAGCAAAAACAAAATTGTCATCTTACCTTTTCTTTAAAGTTACTGATCAACAACTGCAGTTTTTATTGTGATATACTTGGCATATAACATAATATTAGTCTCAGTTATCATTTGAAATTTGTATATATTGTAAAATGATTGCCACATATCTAGTAAACTTCCATAGCGACACATACTTACAATTTTTTTCTTATGATCTACGCTCTTAGTAACTTTTAAATATACACACAGTGTTTTTAGCTACATTCACCATGTTACACATTATGTCTTCAGGACACTTATTTTATAAATGCAATTTTGTGCCTTTTGATCCCCTTCACCCATTTTTCCCACCCATCAATCTAACCAACCTCTGCACTAAGTTCTCTGTACTTGTGATTTCTTTTTTTTGTTTGTTTCTTTGTTTTAAGACTACATATATAAGTGAGATCATATGGTATTTTTCTTTCTCTGACTTATTTCACTTAGCACAATACCCTCAAGTTGTTGCAAATGGCAAGATTTCCTTATTTATGATTGTTGAATAATGTTTCATTATTTATTAACTAACTGAAGTTTGTCAACAACAGAATGCTATGATTTTACAACTAATCATATTTCTTTTCTTTCAACATTAAACTTCTTTCTATAAGACCAAAGAAATATTTTCTATCAGTTAGTGCACTTGTGGAAAAATTTTCTGAAACACTATTTATTTTAAAACAACAGCTATCAATTTTGAATGTCAAATAACAGAACATAGGAATTTGACCACATTTAGAATTGATTTACCTAAGTATCAGAGTTATATATGAGGGAAATAGAGCTCAGAGTCAGATATAATTGTGAGTGATGAGCATTCAGGCTAATAATTGAAACATCCATTGTAATTTACCAAGTTACAGTATTTCCTTTCAAGTACCGTATTTTCTGGCATATAAACCGACTGGGTGTATAAGACGATTCCCAACTTTTGAGATTTTCCTGGGTTAAAAAGTCCAGACGGAGACCATATGTGGCACAAAAAGGAGCCGACCAGGAAGCACTTGTCCGGCTCCTTGAAATGAATGGAGTGCGGCCGTTTTTGAGCTCCCCCCACCGTATGCGGTGACCTCAGATTTTCCAGTCTGGCTCAGAAGTTTCAGCACCTGTCCTATAAGATGACACCCGGTGTATAAGACAACCCCTGACTTTTGAGAAGATTTTCCTGGGTTAAAAAGTCGTCTTATACGCCAGAAAATACAGTACCTAATTGCAAATATGACTCCAAATCATCATTGCATAGAGAAATTTATAAGCTCAATAAAAAGACATTTGTTTTAGTATATTTGTATACATACTAGTATATGCTTTAGGTAGTGTGTTTAAAGATAAAATTAAATTCATGTATATAGATTTCCTAAACGTTTTGATTTTTTTTCCCTTGCCATTGTTCAATAAAACTTCTTAATCCCCCTGAAGACACAGGTCTCCGATTTCCTTGAAGCTGCCACTAGAGGGCAGCACACGCATATTTATGAGGCTTCCATTATGACACACAAGGCCAGTGCCAAGAGTCGGTGAGTCTGTCTTGTTGCTACAAAGGGACTGTTCCAATAAATGGCAATAGCGGTAGCAGTCACTTTCAAGGACTTGGGGGGAAAAGAGTTGCTTTTATGTTGACCTGAGAACTGAGATTTTACAGCAAAGCAGCAGAAGAGACATTACTTTCACATGGGATAAAATGCCATTCACGTTATCTTCATGTTTGCGTCTGACAGATAAAGCAAATACGCTAGCAAATTCGTAAAAGTTTCAAGTGGTGAACAGGTTAACTGAATTAAATAAGGTGTTAGTTATATGGACTTGGGTTATAGAAGTTAATATACATTAATCAGGTCATAAAGCTGAAAGGAGGCATAGGAAAATCAAATAAGAAAGTAGATAAAGGAATTCTGCTTATAAAACAAACTTGCTTATGGTCCCTGTTGACATAGACATTTTAGAAATCTGGGTGGCATTCTGAACTGTGAGAAAATTTGTCCTGGTGGTTTTCAGCCTTGGTTCTTACAATCTACAAAATATATGACTAATATGCATCCTTAAGGTCCCCATTCTAATTATATTTAAGCCATTAATCAATTAAAAAAATTTGGTGATGTTTTTCATTGCACCCAAAAATTTAGGGCCAAATTTGAAGAAGCAAAGTTACTAGAAGCAGACAATATTGAGTATTGATAAAACAATAATCAGAACTGTGAAAGCAAAACTAAAACTACAACTAAACCAACCAACCAAACACATTCCAGAAAAGGCCAGTCATCTGGGGCCATTGAGTGTTGGGTTAAGTATAGTTTCTTGAAGTCCCTCTGACATAAGAAAAACAGCAGAGAAACCATACTCAGTATGATTCATTTAGATAAGGAAACCTTAAAGTATGCTCTACTTAGGAAGAAAAAATATTCTATAATATATTCATAACATAAACAAGTAGTTGACATAACACAAGTTTTTTTTTTATCAAATTAATGACAACAATGATGATAGCATTTGTGTCATTTATATTATACTGTTAAGATTATTTCTGTCCCAAAATGGCAGGAAGTCTAATTCATTTGGTAGAATTAGTAGAAAAAGAAGCCACATTGGCTTTTATAACTGAAAAGTCTAACAGGAATGGAAAGTAACTTATACAATATTCTCTTTACCTGTCTAGAAATCTAATAGATATATAATTGCTAAATATATAAAGACCTGATACATAGAAAGACAGTGAAAAACTGAGACATATTACTTTAATAGTTTCACAAGTTAATCCTTTTGGGGAAGAACTGTATTCATTTAGGAAACATCTTGGCAGAACACATTGCTTGCTAGATCAAGGAGTAAGGGAAGGGTGAGGTAAGAAGTGGTTTGAGAATCCCGTCTTGTGAGGAGACAGCACAAAACCAAAATGGAGGGCTAGCCTGCTCTCTGAATGAGAGCGGAAGAGATGGGGAGGGACCAGCCTGAGGAGAAGATGGACAAGACTATGCAACATGGTGAGAAGCTTGGAGATGATGGAGAATGGTGGCTGATGGGATTTCCCAATAGTAGAGTGGCTGAATTATTTAAAAGCTGGAATATCTAATCCTCTCTTTTCATTAACTGGGTTACTCAAATAGGGCCAAAATATATTTCCCTCAACCTATGCTTACTTTCCATGTACCATTAGAATAAGTCTGCTGTATGCAGACTTATTTGGGGTATTTTTCTTGTTGGTTTTGCTTCTGTTTGGTTGATTCTAAAGAATAGGAACTAGAAAATAATTAGGGTAAAGTAAATTCTGGATCTGATGAGTAAGAAGCAGAGAGGAGAGAAGAGCCATGGCAGGTGAGATGCAAATGAGGGGGCGGGAGAATCACCACCAGAGTTACACATCCAGTTCAAGACACCAAACTGAACACAAATGTATTGTACTGTAAGCACTCCTCCCACCTACAAACCCACTGGGGTCTCAGGAGAAATAAAAGCACAATCATACAGAACTGGCAAAGTAGAGGTGCCATAATTAGAACAGTAACACATGCCTTAGAGACAGATAAGAACAGGTTGAAGGCAAAACCCCAAATCCAGAGAACCCCAAATCCCATTAGGACAAAGCGGAGGACATCCAAAGTCTGTGAGGTTACCCTGGAGTCTCTCTGGTGAATTTCAAATTAGAGGCAGCAGAGGCCAGGGAAAGACATGGGCAACGGGGCAGGAAATGATGGAGAAGGCAGGTGAGCTAACTCCCCAATCACCTCCTCAGCAATTGACTGGACCCTTTGGCCTCAGGTAAAGCCTCCATTGTGGCTTTGAAGTGCAGCTCTGAATTAGGTCATCTGTGGGTGACGCAGGGAGAGAAGCCTGGCAGGCCCTCACATACTATACTTCCAACAGGGAGACGAGGAGTCATGACATTTACAGAGAGAGCCACCTGTGTCACAGGCCGGTGGCAGGTTCTTCCATCTCCTGCACAGTCATTGGCATCAGGGCCTCTTCATTCGGGGTTCTAATTCTTTCTGCAAAATAAGTTCATGGAGGGGCAACCATAGCATTTGGGATGTACCTTTGTTATGACAATTATACTTTACTAGAGGCCCGGTGCACAAAAATTTGTGCACTCAGGAGGTGGGGGCGGGAGAGCGTCCCTCAGCCCAGCCTGTGCCCTCTTGCAGTCTGGGACCCTTTGGAGGATGTCCACCTGCTGGCTTAGGCACTATTCCTCAGACATCCCTCTGGCAGCCCGGGAGCCCTTGGGGATGTCCACTTGCCAGTGGGGAGAAGGCCTAAGCTGCAGTCGGACATCCTTAGTGCTGCTGAATAGGTGGGAGAGGCTCCTGCCACCACCGCTGTACTGGCAGCCATCAGTCTGGCTTGTGGCTGAGCAGAGCTCCCCCTGTGGGAGTGCACTGACCACCAGGGACAGCTCCTGCATTGAGCGTCTGCCCCCTGGTGGTCATTGTGTGTCATAGTGACCAATCATTCCCAGTGGTTCTGCTGTTGGGATCAATTTGCATATTACCCTTTTATTATATAGGATTACAATTATTTCCTTATCCATACAGCTTCCCCAGGAGCTGACATCTCTGTGGGGCAAGACAGTGTGCTTTCTATTTTCAAGTGAAATATAGTGCCTTGTTGTAGTTTTCTACGTTTGCTGAGTTGCTTAGACAATAATTTATTTTCTCACAGTTCTGGAGGTTGTCAGTCTGAGGTGAGAGTGATGACATGGTCAGTTTCTAGTGAGGACACCCTTCCTAGATGGCAGACAGCTACCTTGTAGCTGTGCCCTCCTATAACCCTTCCTCAATTAGAGAGAGAGAGAGAGAGAGAGAGAGAGAGAGAGAGAGAGAGAGAAGGAACTCTGTCTCTTAGCAGGGCACTAATCTTATGATCTCATGTAACCACACTTACTTCCTTAGGGGCTCTATCTCCAAAAACAGCCACTGGGGTTAGTGCTTTGGCATCTGAATTTCAGTAGGGCTTAAACATTCAGCCCTTAACACACATAAAAAGTGAAAAAGGCATGTTTGTTTATTAAGTAGATTAGTGAAATCACAAGGTGTACAAGATCCAAGAACTATCCTCTACTATATTTTATACATATATTTCACCTTGTCATTAAATTAATATTTTTCAAAATGTTCCCATTTAGTGTTATTTTTAATCACATAAATAACAAAATACTTTTTCAAGGACAAGATGCATTTGTGGGAAAGAATGTAATATACTGCATTTCTCCCAAGAAGACATACAAACAGCTGATAGGTATATGAAAATAGGTTCAACCTCACTGGCAATCAGAGGAATGCTAATTAAAAATACAATGAGATACCACCTTACACCAGTTAGAGTGGCCATTGTCAGTAAGACAAGCAACAACAAGTATTAGAGAGGCTGTGGAAAAAAAGGGAGCCCTCATTCACTGCTGGTGGAAATGTAGACTGGTACAACCACTATGGAAAACAGTGTGGTGATTGCTCAAAATATTAAAAATAAAGCCACCATACAACCCAACAATCCCACCCCCCAAAATCAAAATCATTTATATGCAAAGATATATGTACCCCTGTGTTCGTTGCAGCATTATTCCCAGTGGCCAAGAGTTGGAAACAACCAAAGTGCCCTATATAGAGGGCTGGATAAAGAAGTTGTGGTATATATACACAACGGAGTACTACACAGCCATAAGAAAGGATGAAATAGCGTCATTTACAACATGGATGGACCTTGAGAACATTATGCAAAGTGAAAAAAGTCAAACAGAAAATGCTAAGAACTATATGATTTAACTCATGTGTGGAATATGAAACTTAAACTTATGAGCACAAACAGCAGTGTGGTGGTTGCCAGAGGGAGGAGGTGGGGAAGAAAGGGGTCCTAATGTGGGGTGACAGGAGTTTGACTTTGGGTGGTGAGCACATGGTCCTATGTACAAATTTTTGTAAATTAGTAATCCACACATGAAACCTATATGTTCATGTTGAGTAATGTCACCTCAATAAAATTTAAAAATAAAATGTAAAATAAATAAATAAGAAATAAATGGCTTTGAAAAAAATAAGTAAAATCCATTCTTAAATTTAAAAAAAAAAGAAAGAATGCAACATACTTACGTTTCTGTTGGAACTATAAATGGAGTCATTCTAAAATTCAAGAATGGACTTGATATTTCAAGAAACTGTTCAGGTTTCTTTTGTATTATTTCTGAAGAGAAAAAGGCAGTGTGATGTTCTTATTCTCCATATTCTAAGATTATATGTAATACCAATTACAATACTATTTATCCATCAAATTTCAATAGAGTTAGATAGGAATGTCCTAGGATACATAAGGTTGTTTTTCTTTTTCTTAAAAAAAAAAGGTAACAAGCTTATCAGTCATGCCAATATGAGATTTCTCTAGCTTACTCTTCAGTTGCTTTTCAGGTTTGCAGCATGAAACAATGAAGTCTCAATGGAGAACATTAGCAATGGCTTTTGGAGTTATTACTCGCCATTTGCTATTTCAAGTACAGGAGTGGCTTTCTGTAAGAGTCTTTTACTAAAAAAAAAGAAGAAAAAAAGTGTTCTCTTGGTTAACCCTTGTGCAATTGCTTAGGACTTGAAAAGGAAACGTGGACTAAGTAAGTCATGGAAGTAAAAGTGGAAGAACAGAATTGTAACAAAGTAAAGGACATGAGCAACAAAGAAAGCAGTAGGTTGAAAAAGGACATATGGATATTTCTAGGAATGTGAAGCTAACCTAGAAGGGATTCTTAGTGGATACAGGATACAGACTATGCACTGGCCTGGTGAACACTGAAATTAAACATTAAGGAAGGTTATTTTAACAGAAGCTACTAGAAGGGATGCCCACTGGAGAGAAACTGAAGCTCTGAAACACACACATGACTTTTCTGTGCTTGCTCTGGGGTAGCCTCTGAAATGCCCTCTCTCTCTCTCTCTCTTTCTCTCTCTCTCCCTCTCTCTCTCTCTCTCCCTCCCTCCCTCCCTCCCTCCCTCATTTCCTGTTAGTTTTCACCCTAAACATGAAGCCCAATTGAGAGGAGAAAGACAATTATGTGTAAGCCTTGAGGTGGGACACTGTGACTATGGAATCCCACGATTCCTTAATTTTCTTAACCAGCTTACAAAAGCAGTCACTCACATAGAGTTAAACAATCAGTAGTGAAGTAGAAAATATCGACATGCTTAATATTTTTCTTTTCATTTAGCAATTCCTTGCTGATCTGGATGAACAATGATTTTAAATGTGTCTCTGTGCACTTAACGAAAGTATTGTGTTTAAAGATAAAAGAGTTTCTTTCCTTTCCAGTGTCTGATGGCACTTTTTGGCACCGATCGCCCATTGCAGAAACACAAAAAAGTGTAAAGGGATGACTAACACAATCAAGCAGGAGGCAGAGAGGCAGATAGGCCTAAATAAAGAACAAATTGACCATCTTTCCTCGCCACCTAAACCAGACATGCCTTTATTCTTTGTTCTTTCTTGGCAAGAATACAACATTTGTGCTAGAGAAGTCTTTGCTACCAGCTGTGCTGGCTGTATGAATGTAGGCAGAAAGCAAATGTGAAGAAAAGGACATGGCTGACAGTTGTTGTTTATATTTTTAAAAAGTGGAACCTATAGTTGGAAGTAGGAGGTGAGGAATAGGTATATATTCCAATGCATGTGGCTATTGCAGCTTTTGGACCCTGAGTACTATTGAGTTGTATGTATTACCCTGTGACCGCGGTGTGGGTCTCCTGTCACCTGCAATGAAGGATCAGTGGTGCTTGAATTGGCACCGGGAGGGACACCAAGCATCACCGCCAGTAGAGGTACAAGCCATGGTTTATGGGATCAAAGGCTTGAAGCATATGGACAAGCTTCACAGAGATGCCTGCTGTGAACTGGCACTATTGATATGTTCATTATGGCTTTAGCTTTCTTGTTCCTTCAGGTGACAGGCCTGTGAACTCACCCCTAATGTACTAACCTCTGGGATGTGAAGTACTGTGCAGGGTGAATGCACTTAGATAATGATGAGGTCTTAGAAAAGACAAAGAGAGAAAACGCAAAAGCAAGAAAATGAATACCAAAAAAATGACAAAAGCTGTTGTTATTATTAAACATAATTTAATAATAACTTATAACACATATAATATAGCACTCCAGTTTTTTATCATCCTTCGCAAAAAAAACCACAATTGCTAAACTCCCTATGGAAAGGCTCTGTTCATTGAAACATTAATTATGAGTTATTCTGGTAGGTAATAATTTTTAAATTAGTGCTTTTTTGGTTTAATTCTATCTCCTTGTGTTTGTGCTTCTACTTTAAAATTGACTTTTCAATTACTATTTCATTCCTTCTCTTGCCATCTTCACCTCTCTTTCATTCAATTAATGCCCATGGAAAAAGACTTGTAAGAGAAAATATTGAAGAAGTGAAAAATTTGGCATGGGTTGTGAGGAATTTAGCAATGAGCTAAGAGAATAACAACAGGGTGGGAATGGTTCCCCTGCCCCACTCTCAGCCAGTGGGAATCTAGTTCTGAGGACAAATGCCACTCCTTAAGTGGCTATGTGATAAGGTTAACACAGGAGGTATCCAGGACAAAAGTTCACTTCTTACAGAAGTTATAAGTAGAAACCAGTTATTTCAAAGGTTATGTCCTACAGGGTAACCTAGAGTGATTTCCATACTAGAAATTCACTGTAGTAGTTTAATCTATGCTACCCAAGTTTCTATATTATTTACTACGAACCACTTTTCTACCACAATAATAATCATAATGGTCTTCATATAGCTGGTCAGTTTACACATAGACCAAACTGCCCTGTCTTTTATAAAGAATTAATCCTTTAAAGATATAAAATTTAATGAAAAGTATATATATATATGTGTGTGTGTGTGTGTGTGTGTGTGTGTGTATTACATTCAATATTATTTTGTATTTTTCAGGTATACCACATACTAGTGATTAGATAATCATATATTTTACAAAGGAGACATAAAGTTCAATGAAGGCTTTAGGCATAATGTTGAGTTGTTTGCCTTAATATACATCTTTCTTTCTTTTTTATTGATTTCAGGGAGGAAGGGAGAGGGAGAGAGAGAGATAGAAACATCAATGATGAGAATCATTGATCGGCTGCCTCCTGCATGTGCCCTTGACTGGAATCAAACCTGGGACCCTTCAGTCCATAGGCCAATGCTCTATCCACTGAGCCAAACAAGCTAGGGCAACACATCTTTCATTACAAATGAAATCATGAGACCTGCAATTAGAGTGACATTGATTGGAAAGACTGTCAGACAATGGACACCATACCTTGAGGTTCAGCTGTTACCACAGTTTCCCTTTTTAGACGAATCAGTTTCCAGGCAGGTATTGGTGGTGATTTCGGTGGTGCTACAAGTGGGCAGGACCTGGTTCTGGTCACCAGCACGGGATGGCTGCAGATGTGGGACAGGCCATATTCTCTGAGCTTCTCAGCGGAAGTGGTCTAACAGGTAGAAGGCAGAGTTAAACAGATGCTTGCCATTGCCTCATGCATTTAAAACGATACTGCTTTTGTCGTTACAGAAACACTGTCACCACTATAGAGACGTAGTGGTTATAATGGGAAAAGAAATAAGCACTCATAGTACTATGTCTCTTAACATAAGCACTATTACCTTTCGTGTTTTTAACATCTCTTTATTTTTCTGTGGCCCCATTTCCTTATTTACAAAATGAGACTCTAGAACTATAAGCTACTTTTGAGTTCTAAAAGTTTGATTCTATGAGATTGTGAAAATCTTAGTACATTGGTTTGAGTCCAAAGTAATCAATTGTGGTATTTATAGGTTAAAACTTTAATACAGGTACTTAATTTGTGGGGTGTGTGTGTGTGTGTGTGTGTGTGTGTGTGTGTGTGTGTGTCCAGCAATAGCTACACAATGTTCATAAAATCTACTGCACTGAGTGTCTGGGGATAATCAGTTGCCTTGTCCACAGTTTATGGCCTCGCCCGCAAACAGCAGTATCCCACAGGAAATCCCCGTGGTCCCTCTGACAATGGAGCCATTCACAGGACAGAGGAGAGAGTCTGTCCTGTATCCTGCCAAAGTAAGTAGATGCTCATGCAGATGATGCTTCCCATATTCCACCGTTCAGATCTCCTGAAGCCACTCGGCTTTGGAGTAATTCAGAATAATGCTGAAGCAGAACTTCAGTTAGTGACCGATGGCTGAGACAGGCCATAAGAACTCAAGAAGAATGTGAAGATGAGAGGAATTTACACTGTAGTCAAATTCTGATGCTCACAGTCTAAATGTTAAAACTGTTAAAGTAAAAAAAAATATTAACTACATTAAAGTCAGTTTTACCAGTTATTTACTATTACTCTCCTGGCGATTTTGCATCATTGATCTCTATGTGAACAGAAATGCCTCAAAGTGTAAATTTATAAAGCTGCCATTAGCACCAGAAACCCACCTTTCAGGCTACTCCAAGTTACTCCCTCGGCTAGGACTTGCCTTGCTCTTGTGACTCTCTCTATAGCTCAATCTAAACTTAAGGGAGACACCAAAGAGTGAGGGGGTGGGGCATCTGTAAGATATGATAGTTCCTCCTGAACCCAGGGATTAGTTAATCACTGTAACAATAATTGTAAGGAGTCCATCAGGGTGCTATTGAGACCAGATGAGTAACTAAAAGTGTTATAAATATTCAAAATAAAGAGAGCAGTGATTTTTTTTTTTAAAAAGGGCTAATTAAAAAAAAAATTGTCACATCCACTTAATCTCTTTTGTGAAATGTTAGTAATTTATTGAACGAAATCAGAAACTCTGGAATTATGCCTAACAGTAGCTTAAAAATTATTTTCATGCATGTTCTAAAGTTTAACTTTTTTCCTACAGTTTTAACCTGTCCAATTTTAGAAATTTCCCAATACTTTAAAGTAATTCTTTTCATGGTAAAAGAATTTATTATAAAATTTATGGTGTTATTAAAAAAGATAATGCCTCAGTTATTATAACAAAAATTATATTGCTACAAAATCTCCATTGAAGTAATATCAAAAATAGAAGTTATACTCAAAGTGATCTTTATAAGCTGCATATTTTTAAGATAGTTTACTATTCATAAAATTTAGTGCAAATCTCAATCCTTTGTAACAATTCAACCAAAATTGTAGTCTATTTACTTTCTGGCTTTTGAGCTGTCAAACATTACAAAACAAAACAGTTTAAAATATTTTGAAAGTGTAAGTTATTGCATGAAATAATTAATTTGGTATTAGTACCTATTGTATTGTTTGAATAATCTGCAAAAGTATTAACTAGCTGGATTTAAGGTATGTAATCCAATTTCTCATGCTTCATTTTATTTCTAACACCCAGTATTGCTGGGTGATGTAAGGTAATGCTATTAGTAGTTATAGTTTGATGTTGAGAAGCTTTGTTAAAGGATCTTAAGTTTCCTTTGATTAGAATTAGGGACTGAGAGGAATTCAGAACAGTGAAACAGTCTAATGAAATGCTAGCTAGGCACTTAAAAATATTTAAAAATAATTAATGAATTGAAGTTTCCTTGCCCTTAAGACCCTTTCACTCTCTTTTCCCATCCCACCTCAAACATTCCAAAAGTAAGGTTTGAGCAGATGGGAGAGGCCTTGTTAGGACCCATTTAAATAAAACTAAATGCATTTAGAATACCGAAGAGCAAGAAGATGGGGGAAATGCGGAATGCTCGTGACACATTTTTCCTTCCCAAGTTTTGTTGCCTTTTCTGTATTATGGACCAATTCTTTAAATAAATATAAGGTATGGTCTTTATTTGATATGTTGGGCTCATTATCTTTGGGGCTATAATTTTTATCAATGTACTTCATTAAACAAAATTCCATTAGAACAGATACTTTTTTCCAGTAGATTTATCTTTAAAACATTATACCTCCATTGAATTTTGATTTTTACCAGGAGAACTAGATCACCCTAGTGGATAATATAAAAGAATTAGCAGGCAAGTTAGGAAGACGGTGACAGTACAGTCAGTTCATTACAGCTTTGAAGTTCATTTAATTACTGCGACAGACACTGGGCTAATTCCCGAGCCTTGAGTCCCTGAAGTCATCGTCAGGAGGAATAATAATTCTCTTTCTGTTCTGACTCCCTTTCACTTCTCAAGCTGCCTCTAAGACGTTTCCCTTAAAAGCTATTCCTGAACCCTGTGGGTTCTCCTTCACCCTCAGGCTTTCCTCTGCTTCGAGCATTTTTCCTATTTATTAGGCTAACTTCTTACAGCCACAGCTTAAACATTTCTTCTTTGGGAAGACTTCTGTAGCCAACCATGAGACAGGAAGATGTGTTTCTGCTCTGTGTGCCCTATTCAGTTTCCCATCCATTCAGTCACTCATCCAACTCATTATTTGAACACCGTCACTGCCATTACCATAGCCCAGGCGCCTTGTGTGCTCTCTGTTAGACCAGTTTTCTAACTTCATGGCTATTGTTTGCTTGTCTGCCTTTCTCATTAGACTAAACTTTCTGGAGGCAAAGAAGTGGGAGGCACTTTGTTAATCTTGTTCATCATGCTCAGAGCCTAGCTCATTATAGAAACAATAAACACCTGTTGAATTCATGAATAAATGTCATTTTTTTCATCTTTTAAATTCAAAACTTAATTGTGTGCTTAAATATTACTTTTTAAGTAAGATGGCCAGAAAGAAGTTCACAGGGACCCTTTTGACCCCTTTTCTTTTTATAATGCCTTCATCCATCCTTATATTTTTCAGCTTTGAGTATTTAAGTGGTTCCTCTACTTGAGACCATGGCACTCCAAAAGCATGGCTCATATTGTTTTGTAGCCCTTGGTGTTGGGACATTCATTCTCTCAGAAATATCTAAGATAGCACCTTAGTCGGTGCCATAAAAAAAGAAATTAAAAACAACCAACCGAACAAACAACAAACTGGGGCTGAGATGGCCTATTCAGACCTTCACAAGAGGCTCCAGTCGGGGCGGGCTGGGAAGCACACTTAGACTTACCCATGCTGAAGTTAATTAACTTTGAATTAAAACAGAGGAACTGGTACTATATATCCATAATGGCACATTATGTCCTATTAGTCTGACAATATTATCCTTGTTGTATGGCAGACTTTTATAGGAAGGAATGGTTTCTGTTTAAACCCAGATAGATATACCTTCTATCACAAGAAGTAATCACACACACACGCAAACCATAAATGACACTGTGCCTCCTGGACATGAGTACTCACCATTGTCTCTAGTGAAAAGATCCTCTTTTCAGACAAATAAAGAGGAATGAAGGTAGCATATACAACCATGTGAGGGGACTGAATTCCTGAAGAACCTGCAAAAGCAAGCATAGAATGTGTCGTAATGGGTCTGTCAGCAGTTCATTCCAAAATTCCTTAATAAACATTAAGATAAAATTAAAGGTTAAAAAAATTAGAATTAAAGATAATTCCTTATGTTTGCTGGTGAAAAACAGATAAATGATTCTAAATTTTTAAAGTAAATATGTGCATTCATTTTATAGAATATCTTATTAATTTTACCTTCCTCATAGCACCATTTAGTTGCTTAACAATCATTTTATCTCACTGCAAAATGTTATCACATAGACTTACTAGTCATCCGCCAATCTAACTTAGGATGATCTACAAATAACTACATTCAAATGAATGATTTTAACATTGTGACATTTCTTAGCTTTCATAGATAAAAATCTTTATTTTGAATTTAAAGAAGTCCAGGAGTTTTCATGTCATTTCATGGCCCAGTGGTGGAGTGTTGACACATGAACCAGCAGGTTATGATTCGATTCCCAGTCAGGGTTCATGCTCAGGTTGTGGCCTCGATCCCCAGGCAGCTGATCAATGATTCTCTTCATCATTCATATTTCTATCGTTCTCTCTCTCCCTTTCTCTTCCTCTCTGAAATCAAGAAAAACTAAAGAAAAGGAATAAAAAAATTATAAATAAATGAATCCATCCAGGAAGAAGGAAAACATTAAGTACTTAATTTGAAATACTTAATGCTTTTAGACTTTGCTTCTGAGCATCACTAATTTATCCACATGTTCCTTAGCATCCCTGATATTTCTATATTTGATTGGGTGTCCTTTTGTTCTTTAAAGATTCTGCCAAAATAATAGAATTTATTTTCCTTTATTATTTTTATTTTTAATTAAAAGTTTTGTGTTATTTCTTTACTAATTTGAACATTTACATGTAACTGTATTAGATATGTTAATAGAGAATAGTATCTTTAGAGACACAAAATATAAATAAGACATGAACCAGAATCTCCCTTGAATGTATTATTGTAAAATGTAACCAAGTTATAAAAACATATTTGTACATGAAAAAATTAAACTTTCTGTTATTTTCATGGAGCAGAAATCTAAACCCAGGCAGTTTTATCCACAGCCCAAATTCTAAATCATATTCTGTATCTTGAGATTAACCTTATCTCTTAATTTCCTAGGGGGAAAAAGGCACTGTCAACTTTATTTTCCCAAAGAAAGAAACTCAGAGAAAGGTTTAGTCATTTTCACAGTGATGATGAATTAACAGTAACTTTGGGAATGTCATATCATCTACTTTAAAAAAAAGATTGGCTAAGGCGTCAAAAGAAGAAAACAATTTTTAATACAGAATTAAAAATATAATGACTAGTGACTCTTTTCTCTAACAAACCACCAGACATGTTTCTAGAATTATAAAAAGCCATAATTACTAAAATGTCCTCACAAAAACCATAATAATGTATTAAGAAAGAAGACAAAATGAAAGGAAAAACTAGATAAAGCATAGTGCTGGAAGAAAAGGGATGTGTTTCCAACCATGAAATGAATGGAAAGCTGAAAATTAGAACCCACATTCTGGAAGCACCAAAATAGATGACCCAACAGTAGAAATATAAAGCCTTAAAGAAAGACAGTGTGTGTGACATGCCCTGGCCAGTGTGTTTCAGTTGAGCATCTTCCCATACATGGAGAGGTCACTGGGTCAATTCCTCTCAGGGCACATGCCTGGTTTGTGAGCTTGGTCCCCAACAGGTGGTGTGCAGGAGGCAGATGTTTGTTATTTCTCTCTCTCCCACTCTCCCTCCTTCTCTAAAGTCAATAAAAACATATTTTTTAAAAAACAAAGATAATGGGTATAATATACATTATATAATCTTAAAATATTACATATGCTACATTTAATTTATACAGAAGACATATACTAATATATAACACATATGCTAATATTTATACACTTTGTATACTTGTATATTAATACATGTACTTTATATAGAACTAGGGGCCCAGTGCACAATATTCGTGTGCTGGGGGGGCGGGGGGGAAGAGCATCCCTCAGCCCAGCCTGCCCCCACTCAAATACTGGGAGCCCTCAGGGGATGTCCTACTGACGGCTTAGGCCCATTCCCTGCTCCCCTTGGGGAGCAGGCCTAAACCACAGTCCAGCCTCCCTTTCTGGGAGGCAACCGGGATGATCAGGGGAAGGCATCAGTCCCATCACTCCACTGCTGCAGCCACTGCCAGTCACCACAGCCACCAAGGTTCATCAAAACATATTCCAGTACCTTCACCATGAAAAATGACAACTTTCTTTAGGCATTTTTCAGACGTGTCTTTCATATGATATGACATTTCTTTCTTTCTTTTTTATCCTCACCTGAGGCTATGTTTCCATTGATTTTTAGAGAATGTGGAAGAAAAAGGGAAAGACAGAGAGAAACATGAAAGTGAGAGGAACACTTTGATTGGTTGCCTCCTGCATGAGTCCTGACCTGGGCCCCAGCCAGGGAGGAGCCTGAAACCTAGGTACATGCCCTTGGTCAGAATTGAACCCAGACCCTGTGGTAGGCAGGCCGAGGTATTATCCACTGAGCCAAACCAGGTAGGGCAGGATATGACATTTCTTAGCCCTCCAGCAGCAGACCTTCATTTTTTTCTCCAGGAGTGTGGTAGGAAAACCCTAGATCACCTTTAGGAATTCTTATTACCAAGTTACTAAGAATATTACCTGTGGCATACAGGGAGGTAAGCCAATGAGTGGTCAGAAAAGGTATTTCTTCTGTAGTTCACACCAATCATCAACTTGGCCCCTGCCCAGGCCTAAACCCTCTAGCCAAGGCTTTAGGCCTGGGCAGGGGCCTCCCAGCTCTCTCTGATTGCCGGCTCTGCCCCTGCCCAGGCCTAAAGCCTTGGGGCCTGGGAAGGGACCCCCTAGCTCCTTCTGATCACTGGCTCCACCCCTGCCCCTCCAATCACTGGCTTCGCCCCTCGGTTCCAATCACAGGCTCGCCCAGCCGAGGAGCCCCTGGCTCAGGCCCTTCCTAAGCTACTCAGGGCCCACATGGGGCCTACCTCAAAGTGACCTGGGTGCTGATAATGTTCCCAGGACCCAGGCCACTGGGTGCCTACATATGCAAATTAATCACCATCTTTGTTGGGTTAATTTGCATAGTCACTTTGATTGGCTGGTGGGCATGGCTTGTGGTTATAGTGGTATGACAGAGTGATGGTCAATTTGCATGTTTCTTTTTTATTAGTGTAGAATATATAACATATTTTACTTATGTAGAATAATATACATTTTATAATCTGTTAATATATAATATATATGTTAGTATACGTCCTCCTTCTCCTGTGAATGTTGTGCCATGAGAACTTGGACAGCCTTCACTATTGTCTCATATGTGGAACCTTATGGGAAACCTTATACATGCTTATTTAAATACTATAGGCCAGGTGCATGAAATTTGTGCACTTGGTAGTCCCTCAGCCCAGCCTGCACCTCTCGCGCAGTCTGGGAGTCCTTGGGGAATGTTCAACTGAGCCTAAGCCTGCAGTTGGAAATCCTTAGCCCTGCTGCGGAGGTGGGAGAGGCTCCCGCCACTGCTGCTGTGCTATCCAGCCATGAGCCCAGCTTTTGGCTGAGCAGCACTCCCCCTGTGGGAGCACACTGACCAACAGGAGGCAGCTTCTGTGTTCAGTATCTGCCCCCTGGTGGTCAGTGTGCATCATAGTGACTGGTCATTCTGCCATTCAGTTGATTTGCATATTATCCTTTTATTATATAGGATAGGATTATATAGGATGTCTGTACAGTAGATATGTTTCTATGCTCCACAAAGATTCAACATTTCAGGAAACAGCTAAAATAGTCCATAGTCCAGGAGACAGAGTGCTTACAGTCTGACAGAGACAGCACAGAGTTCTGGACTTCTGATGAGGGTCTGGAACCATGAAATGACCATTTAAATTTTTCTTTTTCCTTTTCTCCATCTTTACTCCTCTTCTTCCCAATGTCTTTTAGATCTGCTTTCTCTAACATATAAAAAAATATAATAAATCTTTTAATTATAATACCTCAAACACAATAGCCACAAATTCTCTCAAATACTATTCACCTCTAATTAGAAACATTAAAATAAAGCAAGACAAAATTTTGAAAATCAATGCGTATTGTAAAAGAACTGCAGCACTATTTATTACTGACTACACATCATTTTATGTTCAATGTAGGTGATAATTTGATATATGAATTTTGTATATAAAATTACAGACTAATTTTCTCATTTTAAAAAGAAAAATCAAAGTACAGCAAATCATATTCTTAAAGTTGAGTTCTAAATGTGGAGACTTTTCAGATCTTTTTTTATTTAGGCCCTACATCTCAAGAAAATATAGCTTTCTGTCTCCAGAATATCTTTTGGTGAAAACTGAATGCCAAACCAATACATTATGGCCAAAATAACTTTCTTAATCACACCCTACACACAGAACTATATGCACCCTTTGAATTTCCATTCATAATTACATTTCTATAAAATGTGTTTGCCTTCAACTAAAAAAAAAAAGCTGTGGTACATATACGCAATGGAATACTACTCAGCCATAAAAAAGAATGAAATCTTACCTTTGTTGACAGCTTGGATAGACCTAGAGAGTATTATACTATCTAAACTAATAAAAGCAGAATAGTAAAATTAACCGTTTCTCCGGGACGCCCACAGCCAATCAGAACAGCTGTATGCAAATTAGCCCAGCCAACATGGCAGCCGCCACTCACGGACCTGAGTAAACATTTAGGCAGTGTCTGTTGCAGCAGGAGCGAAAGCAAAACTACCTGCTCGCTGGCTCCTTAGCCTTTGGCCTGAAGCGAAACGCACATTTGCAACAATTAAGTGTAACAATTGTTTCATTATAGAAGCTGCGAGGTGAGGCAGAGAGGAGGCTTCGTTAGTAAAAGGCCTTGCCTTAAAGGAACAGCATCAATTATAGGAAACCTGCGTCCAGCCGGCCTTGCTGGGACATTGGGCAATGGGAGCTGTGGGCAGCCTAAAAGCCCCTCACCCAGCCTGGTCAGGCACGTCAGCAGGTGGGCATCCCCTGAAGGGTCCCAGACTGCGAGAGGACACAGGCTGGGCTGAGGGACCTCCCGAGTGCACAGAGCGGCTGCAGGGTGGGACAGCGCAGGACCCAGGACCCGTGAGTGGGAAAGAGGCGGCAGGGTTGGAGGGCACCGGGAAGCGGGTAAGACGTGGCAGGGGGTCAGCAGCCCGCTTGGTGGGCTTCCCAGGTCCCTTGCAGGGCACCAGGAAGTGGGAAAGCAAGGTGGTGGACTGGGGAGTGGGAAAGAGGCAGCGGGGCGGTCTCGGCCTGCTTGGCAGCTGCCCAGGCCTCTTTGCGGGGCACCGGGGAGTGGGAAAGAAAGACTGCAGGGGCCAGGAGCCTGCTTGGCAGCTCCCCAGACCCCTTGGTGGCACCGGGAAGTGGGAAAAGAAGGCAGCAGGGGACCGGTGAGTGGGAAAGAGTCGGTGGCCTGCTTGGCAGCTCCCCAGGCCCTTTGGGGGCCACTGGGGAGCGGGAAAGCAAGCTCTTGGGGGCTGCTTGGCGGCTCCCCAGACCCCTTCCGGGGATCAGGGAGCAGGAAAAGGCTGGCCTGACCACGAGGCAGGG